>JAAVTS010001928.1:16952-37690 GCA_022845575.1 Baylisascaris ailuri | reverse complement strand
ATATAGGTGTTATCTTTGGATTTATTTGCTTATTGTTATCGCGTTTTCTTAGATGTCGCCAACGGGTTATATTGCATTTTATATCATTATTTGATTTTCTCTTACTTCGATTGTTGTAGTTCATCGTCGGCTCATAGCTTCCAGTCGTTCTCATGAATGTCAATGCTTAATTGAGTTCATAGTCCCTCCCCATTTCAAGTTGTCAGAGTGTGGAATAGATTCCCTCTTGATGTCATATCAGCGCCTAGTGTCTTTGTGTTCACTGGTCTCCGAAAGTATTTCAACTCTAGGCAAATCCATTTTGTGTTTAATTGGTGCAGGCTCTTTGAACATCTTAATTGTATGCTTTAATGTTTCTATAGTTTGGATTTTATGTTCTGATTATCTATCCCTTATTGGGTTATTAGGTAATTATCTGAGGTTAAAATAACTTAGTAGCAATACCACACACGATGCATATATAGTTTGAGCGGCAAGTTTTCTATTTGAGAGCTATTGGATATTACTTATGTTCGATTATGAAGTATATTGTTTCCCATCTCTAATTTGAAACGTTGCTGCACGCCTCAACGACAACAGTTCTCCATCTGCCTCGTGTCTCTCTAGCGCAATAGTGTCTCCACATTTGCCATTCCACGTTGTCTGTTATGTTCTTCAGGTCAACGTCAACACTATGAATTAGAATTCTGGAATCTCATTGAACCTTTAAAATTTCCATTCGAATACCACGTCCTCTAAGGTGATTCAGCTAGCTCCGGTCACCCAGCATGACATTCCTTAATGATAAGGAAATTTGCGCGCGATAACATGCGACCAGGTTGTGAGACGGTTGGATGTGGTCGCTTCAATACGCGTTGGGTTGGCTAGCGTGCGCGTCGCTGACCAAATCTACGTCAGCCATTGGTCAGCTCGCTTCCTTCGGTCCGGCCATCCCCATCACGTTGTTATACCTTCATTCGTAATCCATTGCTTTTTTTCATAGGCGTTTGGTGTTAGGTTGGTATTGGCGATTGCTGTATGCAACTTATTTCACTTTACCTTTTGTTTCTTTCAAGTGTATGGAATTTCCGTGATTTTTTCCAAAGTATATACTAGTAATATATCATAAAACATAGTGTAGTACTAGTCTTGTGGCCAAAAACCTTTAAAAAGTTTAGCGGCACATTCTTGTTTATGATTTCAATGTCTTGTAAAAAATCTTGATCTTCCGAAAATATTCAAATTCGTGGTGCGTTGATATTTCCCATGAAAAGTGCCCTATCATGTCACTAACTGACAAAATGTTTTGTTATTACGTCAGTCGTTATCACTATTGCTTCCTCAAGTTGGGTAGCACTTCTTTTATTGCACTGCTTGAACGTTCAGAAGGGTTTCACTCATGTTGTGTTCGCTAAAGTCTATTGTTCTATCCATTACCAACTTGTTATGTTGGTGGTCTAGTAATAAATCTTTGATTATGAAAGTTTAAATTCGGATTGATCACCTCTTTCAAGATATTGCGTTACCGTCTCTGGAAATCTTCGATGTGGTCGTTGAACGTGAACGATATGAACATGAGTTTCAGATACTTGCAGTCAGTAGTCTTATGTCATTTGAGAGTAAAAATGAGCTGTTCTTCGCAGCTGATATTTATTCACTTATAAGTAGGAACTATGCAATCGTCGATGTTGTGAGAAAATAACTGCGATAAGCTTGATTAGTAATAACCCGTAATTTTTTTCTTAGGAAACGATCTCACAAATTGGTTGAGCACTACTCGAATCACTCACCAGTCAACGAGTTCATTCGACTTGGAAATCAACAACAATGGTACAAGCGGAAGAAAATGGAGTAAGGTTTTCTCTTATTCTTTTGGATGTAACATTATTGCATGTATTTTATTAGATGTTTATTATATTACCCAAGAATAATTTAAGATATAGTTAACTTGAGATTTTACTTCGAAACGATAAAATATGAAGCATGATCGCTTTCCTGGCTTAGTAGTTTTTAATTGATGACACCAGCGGATTTTTTTTTCTTTTTTGAAGATATGCAAATGAAACGAGTGTGAAATTTTTTTGTGACGAAAAAGCTGAGCGGGAAGTTAAAGTAGGAAGTAGAATGAAACGATTTAAAAGTCAAGAATCTTACCTGGAAGTCTTACCTGGAAAATCCACAATCTACTTGGAATCTCAGCTAGGAAAATTTCCTTCCCACTTTGTTGAGGTAGTCTGAGATAAATATTTATATAACAAAAGCAAACATTTCTGTTGCAGAAAAATTTCCTAACTTGAGAAAATTATCTGGGGTGGTGAATTATTTCAACGAATTTCATGTCCCGCTATAACATTTCATTTAAACATCTAGTTTCTCGAAAACAGTTCCAACTATCCGCAGTTAATTTTCTGGCTTTTTATAATGATTGAAGTCGAAGATCTTCAAAAGTCTATAAATAATATAGGGGACTGACAGCGAAGAGAAAACACATTATATTTCCAGGATCATCGTCTCTAAATACGTGACGTATAATTTGCCATTGCTCAGATCTAATGAAAATTAGATAGAAGATCGTTTAAGTGACTTTAACGTCTGCTAGCGTCATTTTTCATTATAATGTAATAATTGCGGAAGGCCACGGTAAGTCTGAATAAGTGAAGCAGTAAAAAAATTCGTGGCGATGCTGTAAGTGGTAGTTTTAGAGCGAAGTGTTTGATGTTAGGAAATAGTTTTGACAATTTGTGATCGCCGATTCTTGGAGTTTCAAAAGCAGTGATGACCAGAAGTCAATGTGGGAAAGGTAGATGCGTCAAAGAAAGGAGAGGAGAGGGAGAATAAAGTCGTTAGTTTCATCAAAATCAACAAAGTAGTGGGGTTCTGATGTTAGTAAAACCGCCTTGCGCATAGATTCCCATGCAAAACGTCGGGATGGGAGAGCATTACCCGTAGAATAAATCGCGGTTATTTCGCGTTTACTTAGTTATGTCATCTCGCAAGGTATTGCAGAATTTATTATCATTGTCGTTGATATTGTTCGTATGTCTTTTTCTTAAAAAAAAACTGGTTCCTGGAAACCGGCAAGGGAAAGGTTAGGTAACGGTAATACATGATTTCGACTGTCCGAAGAGAGGAGTTGATTCTTAGACTCCGAAAAAAGGGGAGCTAACTCTTTTTTTGCGACTACGAGAGCAAGAGGCCAATTCCCTGACAGCCCCGGTTGACTTCAGTGTCGTTTACAGGGGTTGCCCATCATTGACAGTGGTATCACTCTTTTATTACATTGTAAAGGAAGAAATTTGCAGGATGTCTCAGCCGGAGCTCTTGAAGCGGAACAATTCCGTAAAATGTTCATTGGAGGCCTTACGAGTACAACCACTGACGAAACTCTGAAAGAGTTTTACTCGACATGGGGCGAATTGGTCGACTGCGTGGTTATGCGTGATCCGACCACTAAACGTTCGCGTGGTTTTGGATTTGTCACCTATTCCAAGCAATCAGAGGTACTTCTTCAGAGTTTAGGTTCATTGGATTCGATGTTTTGTTATTGTAGACGCTCAATGTTCCATTAGTATGAACGGTATTTGTCATGTACTGTGTCCCTTGTAGTCTAAGGAAGCAGTATTGTTTCTGGAAAGTTAGGCACAACATCGTACTGAACTGCCGGAAAGAGTTTGCAGGATGTGTCGGTGGAAGCTGTTGAGGCGGAACAATTCCAAAGAATGTTTCGAGGTTTTACTGACCTTGGAATACAAAAAGTACCTTCTCTTTAAGCAGATGAGAGAAGGTATTTTATAGGTGAATGCGGCTATGGAAAATCGACCTCATGTGATTGACGGCAAGACAGTGGATCCGAAGCGAGCAGTGCCCAGGGACCAATCGCAGAGAAGTGAAGCGAACGTATCCTCGAAACGTCTCTACGTCTCGGGTGTTCGTGAAGGGCATACCGAGCAGGTCTTCACCGATTACTTTTCCAATTATGGAAATGTTATCAAGGTGAATTTTTCTCTCAAACTATTATCCAACCTGAAACTTGTGAATGTGGACGAGAGAGAAGTTATTCTGATCCGGGACCTTTTTAGAACTTTTTTCAGCTTTATTCCAATTTGAGCCCTTTGTACGGAATTTTCACTTTTTTCTAGCTTTTTTCACAACTTTTTCATCTCTCATAGACGTTTCGATTCTTTTACCTAATTTTGCAAATTTTTTCGACATTTTCCAATCTTATTTCACTTGTCCCCAAAATTTTCCAAGATATTTCCCATTGCTGCCCAATTTTTTAACATTTACTTTCAATGAGCTTTATACCTGTAAAGTTGCAGAGAAAAACTGAAAAAATTTTAAGATGAATTGAATAATGTTTTTGATGATTGAGAAGAAAGCCAACGATGGTCGAGAAAAAGACCATCTTAAGTAAGTTGTTGTATTTTGGCAACTAGACTGCAGAAGTAGGATATACACGTGCAATACTTTTGCGTTAACTGCATTAATTCATAGAACAACAGCCAATTATGATGTTAAAGATTTGTCATTGTTAAGGAGTACTATGTTTGATACCGCATGCCTTAGGGTATATAACGGAGTTGTGGCGCCCAGCTTCTCCGAATTCTCTTGCAATATAAACCTTTGGAGAGCATGGGACTATGCCGCAGATGAAATTTGGTAAGTTTTTAGATCCAGGACGGCAGTCGTGCACTTAAAGAAAACTGTAAATCTGAGAAACAAATTCTACATTGAATTCTGAGATCCGCACGCGCTTTTCTACGTTACATTCAGAGGACGCTCGATCTATTCGGGCGTCATTTAAATGCTCTTTAAGTAAAAGTTCGTATTAGGGTTGGAAAGGAAGGGATTGGGATCTTCAGTGCTCCCCCACGGGGCAGTATCGTCCCCGTCAAAGATCTCCAGTAGGGTTGTAGCACTTTGCCTGGTATTTCTTGTGGGGGCGGCAGGGTTCCACATTGCAATTGCAGTTCGAAGGACAACTGACATGGCAATTCCCCCAAAGATGAGTTTGCTTGGGGGTTCATCATCCCGATTGAATTCCAAAAAAAGGAACAATGGCTTACAAAGTTGAGTGGTCTATCGATAAGTGATTTATATAGGTCCAGTCGGTGCGATATGCGAATGAATGACCAATAAATGACCGGGGAGAAATCTTTTAGGTATTGAAATTTCATTTGTTTGAGGTACAATCAAAGAACGAATGTATGATAATTTATTTTTATAGTGCGAGGTAATAGTGGACAAGAACACAGGGAAGCCACGTGGTTTTGCCTTCGTAACGTTCGACGACTATGATGCGGTGGACAAGTGTGTGCTGATCAAAAGTCATATGATCAACAATGCCCGATGCGATGTGAAGAAAGCACTCAGCAAGGAGGAGATGAACAGGGTACATATTCTTTTCTAGTCTAAAAGTTTACTCGATTCTCTTAATTTGTTGCGTTCTCGGTCCATTGAACGTCCGAAACGAGATGAATTCTTGCCGTGAATCGTTCTAAGATTCGAGAGTATCCAGGTTTTCCAGAAGTTCCGGAATTCTGTCAGTTAGTGTACGATACGCTACGGCAACTGGGTCGGTCGGTCGTGGAGATACAGCTATAGCTTCCCCAAAAAATGCTGAAAATTTTTTGGATTGACGAGATTCTCCTAAGAAGATGTTCGTTAATCAATCGTCAGAGACACCACGCATCATTTGACTAAGAATGTCGGGGCTTTTGGAGTCGTGAAAAGCGCCATCGCCTTCCAGTGACCTTTTTTTTGAAGAAGAAGCCTACTCGGTCTTGAATGACTTATGTAGAAAAGATGGTACGGCAAAATATGAGGATCAAGGAAAATCCCAGAATTGGTTATGTTTGTTCTAGAACTTGATTTTACAAGCCAAAATTCTTCCTGCAGAAGTTCGAAGGAGGGCAGTCATTTTGCACCGGAGGGGAACCAGAACTTTTGAGAATTCCACAGCGTATTCGATGCTCCCTCTCAAATTCCTGTGTATAGACACTTCCTTTTTTCTACATGATTCAAGCCTTTTAGTTCCCGTTCACGCACGTAAGTAGAAGATTCATATCACAGCCATGGTGCTGCTTTCAGGCGCAACAGCAAGAGCGAGAGCGGGTGGATCGTGGAGCGAGATCAAGAGGACCAATGGATGGACGTGGCGGTGGTGGTGGTTGGAGTGCCCCAGGAGGTGATCGCGGTGGTTATGGAAGTCAGTCTTGGGCATCTACTGGAGCAGGTGGCTATGGCGGCGGACAAGGTGGTGGATATTCGAGTTCCGCTGGCGGCACTCGCGCTCCCTATTATGGTCAGTATCCGGTAGTATGTGTTGATGAAGCATGCTTGTTATTCGCTTGCGTTGACTGACTTGAAAAGCTTTACTCAAATAGAAATGGGCATAAAGGGATCTATTTGGAATCCTTTATGTTAGATATTATGATGATCTACAAATCAATATTTGATCTGTTTAACTTACATCTCCATATTTCTTTTAATGTCATTTTTCTTCTTTCTTATGCTTGGTTAAGTATTTTTGGGGCGAATCCTATAGATCGCAGCATCACATCTCTTAATATCCATAGATATCTCTAAGGTAGTACAAGGTAAGGGTACCAAGGTAAAAGAGTTCACTAACACAAATGTTCTTTCGCTCTTCTTAATTGAGCTTTATCACAGCGCCTATTTCATTTTATGTTCAAAAAACCGTTATTCGTTTAGTGGAAACGTATGTTCATGGTGTCGGTAGTGAAAAGCCAAACATCCTTTGTTACCTGTTGCTCGAAATTATTGATATCTACAAGTTCCACCTTATAGATTGATTTGTTGTTTTCAGGTGGTGGTAGTTATGGTGGAGCATATGGCGGAGGCTACGATACCGGTAATCAAGTTGGCGCAAGTATGTTTTTATTGAATTTTGTAGTTCCACGAAGGTTAAGACTATTCTTATAGCCAGACTACTTGAAGATGAATTGTCCTTCGGGCTACTGGATTGGAACTCTCCGATTTATTTAGCTGCCGATTTTGGTTGATAAAAGAGGTTGCTTTGATTCATGTAAGAAGAAAGTTCCTGAATACAGACACTCACTTTCTATGATTTGTCGACATGTTTCTAAATGGCAACTCAAGTGAGAACCGATGCTATTTGCAAATGCATTTAAGTCGAAACTTAGTATGTGCTTGAATCGTCGCTATACAGCAGCGCCAAATGTTTTGATGCGTATAAGAAAATGAATTTCCATGAGGGATGTTCCTATAGAAAACTGTTTTGCAGGAGGAGGTGGCTGGGGTGGAGAGAGCGGTGGCGGTTGGAGCAATCCGCAGGGACAAGGCGGATGGGGCACCCAGGAAAGTGGCTCTGGTAGGTGAAATGAATCTTTCCATTGAATCTATCTTACAGACTTTGGAAAATTCTTATTGAGACAGTCGTGGAAAAAAGAAACTTTTTTAGGTGTTCAGGCTACTTGCCAATATACGTTTTCATAGTTGCAAGTTGCAAGTTTCTGAAGCTATGTCAGTCCCTCCCCATCGAGGTCTGTGAGCAAAATTGTGAACTACTAGAGGAATTTCAGACTCATCGCGCAGAGAATTTTTAGTTTGCAGAACTCATATCGTCCTTTAGACCAATAAATTTCCATCTCTTTGCAGTTTCTTCGGAATTCTGAGATGAGTGAGGTGAATCTATTATTTCCTTTTATGACTGCGAAGAAGTTTTTTTCGTATTCTTCAGTGGTCTGTCGTTTCCCATTACTTGCCATGCTGCAATATCCCAGTCCTGCTTGTGACCAAACTATTTGGGGATGTTGTTTGGGACTTGGGGATGAGGATGCTGTTCGGCAGTCGATCTCTTTTATGGATCATGCGATGACGTGGGAAAATCCACAGCGGGTCATATTTGTGTTGGATTCTTCTATTGCTTTCTAACCGACTGTTAGATGGAAGCAAAAGCATCGGTCGTGTAAAATGTTTGAGAGTAATATAGATATTTCTTACCAGGTGGTGGATGGGGCCAAGGCGGTCAGTCATCGCAATCGTGGGGAGGTTCCGCTGGTCAAAGTAGAGGGGATGGCCGAGGATATTAGAAGAACTGTCGTTCCTGCAGGGACGAATGTTGCTTAACACAATTCGAGCACCCATTACGAAGAACGTGGGAGCTATTCGGATCTCTTATGTTGTATGCATTGTTGTTGTATGCAGTGTTCTTTATGTTTTCTTGCTGTGCTTCCGTATAGCGTTGGACCGTTTCCACTATATTCGATTCAGGCACTACTGCTCTTTGATGTTTGGAAGTATGGCTGTCATGTTTTTCCTCTTTCGTCCTTTCATGTCCTAGCCCCGCTTAGCCTGATGAAGAGACAGTTTCCTTCAACCATATCAAGCTTTCCTATTCTTTTCGCCAAAGTGAATTCGCATGCCGTCGTTTCTCCCGTATCACTTACCTTCCTTTTTCATTTTATTGCTCGATGCATAGTGATGACGGACGTCTGATGGGTGTAAAGGACAACTTATGAGTAGGCACATATGCTTTTTCTTTTCCGCCAATTAAAACTCCTTCGTAAAGAATTGGTTTAGGGCACACAAAAACCTCCACGAATCTCGGCGTATGGGATCAAAGTCTTCACTTCCCCTTTCGAAGGAAACAATGAGAGGAAGGTAAGTTTTTCCATTCTGCTGCACGATCTATTGATGGTCGGAAGTGCTGATGGAAGAGGGTGCCCCTCCTCCTAGCTTCTTTCCTCCTACCTATCTTCCCTGCCGCTGTGCCCCTACATGAGGGCATGACGCTATAGCTAATCTGCATATGGAAGCTCAAGACGATGAAGAGTAGACGGGGAGGGGAGGGTTGGATATGAGAGGGGTTGTTCCGTATAGAACATCCGCGTTATCCTGTTGTCTTGATGTTTGTTGTTCTGGAATTGTTATGTATCGGCCGTATTACCCAATGAACAGCCACAGCTTACTCGTTTAAAATAAATTATGAACCTTCCCTCATTGTTGTTCTGCATCCATATATATAACAAAATAACCTCATTGTTTCATGTCATTAGAAGACAGAGGAAGGATGGCAGAAGTACATATAGCTTAGTTAGGACGTCGATGAGAGCCATCAGGTTTTTTGGTCGTCGCGGATAAAACCTTACTCTCGTGCGTGCGTTCTGTGCGCAGAATTATTTAGCGGGATGGTGGACGAGTCATCAGTAACCTTAGTGGGTAGGGTCCGCCAGCTGCGGAATGGTGGGGGTTGTTTGGCTTCTCGGAGGGGGGAAAGAGGGGTATTATCGGCATTTAGTTTAGAGCTCCGGTGTAGCCTGTGAAAACGACAGAAATTAATTCAAAATGTTTTAGAGGTGGTGTTAATGTTTGTTTTTTTTTGTTTTTTTTTTTTGAAATTTCTCTTGTTTTCTTTCCCAATAAAGAGAGATTCCTTAACTTCGTTCATTTTAAATATGTTCTTTTTCTAGACTTTAGTATGCAAAAATTTCTAATATTCTTAGATTTGTTCACCTCGTTCACTGTTTAAAAAATAAAATTGCAGCGTTATAATGATTGATTATAGCTCCAATGCAAAGTAATTCCTCAAAAATTTCCACCTCCCCCTTCCCCCTTCGGTACCTGAAAGCAACTAGGTTTGATGAGATTTGATGCTTGTAAATTGTATTCGTTGTATTTATGCATTTGACGACGTTTAGATGTGAATTGATTTTGCAGCGAAAACAAATGAACTTCAGCAAAGCGAACAATCCCACGTGGTGACAAATGCAAAATGTTGAAAAGAATTGGAGTAAAGGTTTTTGTTTTTCGTGTCGGAAGGTGTTGAAAGGTGTCAGAGGGGTTGTAACGTTTGTTGAAAATTCTTTGCGTGATTTATATGGTTTTTGCTTTGTTTTTCTGCATCGTGTTAGGCTTCAGTGTTGTCTGTAAAGATCGTTCGAGCACAATCGCAGGCTAGGTGGGCACACTCACTGCGAACGGCGAATCGAGGTTGAGCACAGGGGATCGTTATAGGATCGATTTTAGTTGTATTTGTTTAGCGTTCACAGTCGCTGCATTTTAAACGATCGCCGCCGTTTAAATTGCACGTGCTGTGCTTTGTAGCTTTTTGGTGGAGGTGAAGTTTGTAAGTTTCAACTTTACATCGATTGTTTTTGGCATTTTTCGATATATTCGTAACTTCGATGTTCTTGAGTTTGCAGTATTCGCCACAATTGCAGAGAACCATGGCGCTTCCAGCAAATACACTTCCCGTGTTTCGATTGAGCTGAAATTTTCCGAGAGGACGTAACTTTGCATTCTAAATTGAGTGATGGGATAAATTGCAAGTTTCTATAACAAACTTTCGAGTTTCTATGGTAGGGGTTAGTGTACGATTGCTATTCGATTGCACGACAGAGTGCCGGGTACGGTAGTAGTGCGTACGCATAGGCGGGCGCGAGCTCAACTCCGTTCGCAATGAGCCTGTCATCGTTCTCTGCAATTTTGCCTGCAGTGTATGGAGTTGGTTGTAAACTTTCTTTGTGAATATTATTGGGCCGTTGAATTTCATGTCTCAAATATTTAGACGGGAAAGGAATTGTTGAAGGAAAAAGAAATCTTTTTTTCGCTGATTTCTTAACTTCATCCTTTCCTTTTTCCTATTCCTTTACTCTCGTTGTCACATCACTTCAATTAAGTAGTAAAAAGTGATTGAAGTAAACTTACCGATGCTTTCATCGTTGTGTCATTCTATGTGCACATCATGGAAGTGCGACGTGAGCTTGCTGTCGTCGTTAAGCAGTTCGGGAGAAACCTGAGGGCTTACCTGAGGTGTTTCTTTTTTTCAGTTAGCTTCCAATGGTTCCGGAGGCTGCTGTACGATCTCCGTTTTCAACGGTCTCTTCTCTCTCATTTCTTCTCTTTCGTATGCGTCGATTCTTATATGTTGCACGTTGCTCGCAACATGGCTATCCAGCCCGTTTGCATACGACATGTCTCGATCGAACAAGGACTGGCAACGTTTGTCTTTATAATGTTTGAAAAAAATTTCAGCTCGAAATAGCTTTTTCTCAAAAATCCGAAAATTTCTTCAGTTGAATTTTTTTTTTTTTTTTGAAAACTTGAATATTGATAAGCTAAGGAGAGGGAGAAGAGGAGGGGGGGGGGGGGGGGACTTGTTATTGGCGCATTCTCGATTCACTGAAGTGTTTTACGCGGTACTGCTAGTAATAATGAAATGACATCGTTCGGTCGCTAAGCAGTCATAGCCTCACAGACTGCTAATGTATTGGTACGTTTGTTGTTGCTGGGGAATGAGCGTCATAAAACATCTGCATGTATATTCCAGTACTTAATGTTGTACAGGGCATGTTTCTTTGGAAAATATTTCAGAAGAAGAAAAGATAAGATGATCTGAATTTATATCTAGTTAAGCCGCTAGTTAAATACCCGTTGATACCTATTATGGTTTCATTTTTCCACAAGTCCTATATGTGCCTATCTTTTATAATAGTCAAGTTTTTGCTTTGAAGTGGGATAAATGCGGTGCAGAAGAGGATTAAGGATGCAGGAATTCCCTTATGCTTTTCCATATCTTTAGATGAGCGTCGTAAAAGTTGAAAAAGCACTTCTATTTGAAGGTGAAGAATAGAAGGCAAAATTTTGTACTTTCAAGTACGTTTGACTAAGGATTCTTTTTATGGATTTTGTTTCGAGTTTCTGGTATTTGTTCTCTTATGATCGAAATGTTTTTGATCCCTTCACTCCCAGTTTTCCATATTCGGAATATTTAAAGCAGTAATAGGTCTTTCCTTTATAACGCATGTCGCCGAACACTGAATCTTTTTTCTGAATATGCGTAGAAACTTTTGCAAGCACTTTCAAAACAGATCATAGTTTATATGATAGTTGCTTTTATCCTTGCTATCTTATTAAAAGGTACACTAAATAAGCTTTATGCAAATTGATTATTGGAAAGCAAGGTCCATTGTTATATGGGAATGGTTAGACTCGGTCTCCGATATACTCTATATGAGGGCATTCTTAGAAAGGCACCCGTGTAGGTCGGCAGGAGAGCACAGAAAATAGGAGAGCCGTCCGCAGCATCGAGGATCTGGTAACGCCGGTCAATGTTCCTGTGCCGAAATTCGACAATCAAGATGACGGTCTGGTAAGCATTGATCACGTTAAGCTATGCAGAATGCTTTTACGTCACTTTCCGAAATATCTGTAATTATTATTTTTGTTGGAATGGCCGGGTAAGTTGTTGCTCAAAAGGTAAAAATGCTTTGGTTATATTTCTAGCGCATAGGTACTCGCCCTTTCCCTGATTCGCACTCCATACAATATTGAACATATTTTTTTGGTAATCTGAAATATATGTGCAACTTTTATTTCAATCTGTTGACCAAAAAGGTTGTCAGGTTTTCGCGAAAGGAGCACTAGTAAGTTGATAGTTCAGAAAATTTGTTTCTTCATTGCTCGCGAGTCTACGGTCGTAGACTTCAGCAAAACGATGTGAAGCTCCTCAAACATTTTCTTTCCAAGAATTTTCTTGCTGCAATTATCAGATTTCCAGATGCTGAAAAAATTTTGCATAAAAAATGCAGAAATGAACTGAAAATTTATGTTTTTAACTGCTGAACACATTTGGTTCCAATAGTTAAACGAAACTTTTACAAAATAAAGCGATGAACGAAGCAAAGTGAAAATTTTTTGAGACAGCGATCTAGCTGAACCGTGGCAACTCACTCAGGGAAGTAAAACGTAGTCTACGCGACTCTTAATTATAAGTGAAACTTGAAGCCCTTACCTTCAATTTTTGCTGACAGTCCTACCTTTAAAACTTTTCCGATCCTGGAGAAAAGACTCTCGCCTATATGTGGGCAATACATGAAGAACGAGCATACTCTGTACATTATAATATTGCGGATATCGTCCTTTCGGTGCAATTTTTGTCTCTTTTTCTAATGGCTTTGCGCACCACTCGAGTGATGCTTCGCGCTACCTATAACTTTACCCGTTCTTTTTTATTGTTTCTCAACCTTTGCGCGTATCTGCCTGAGGTCTTTTCAGGTGATTGCTTCTGCATTTGGATGCTTGGATCTATTGAGGGTTGTTTTTGTATCATATAGGGCAGTTTTTATTTATTTACCAGTGCAACAATGTGTCAGCCTTTGTACCTACATTTCCAGCTGCTTCAAAAAAAGATTGTGAATGATGCTTTCTAGGGTGGTATCGTGGACCCGGTCGATTCGATCAGTATTTCAATGGTACTCAACGAATTCAGCAGACGTCCACTCATTCGTCAATTAGCTGAAGAAAATGGGATGAATGCCAAATTGTTTATGACGGCATTTAGGTTTGTTGTTTACTTTTTATGTTTTTTAGCGACAACGAATTTTTAGCGGATTTGTCTAAGAAGTATTAGCCGAACCATTATTTCTGTCTTCGTTCTTTGCATGTGGTTCATTCCTGGAGAGTTTTCCTTTTTATTTAATTTTCGAGGAGGGGAGAGAGAGTTGGAAGATGTTTAATTCTAGGTAGCAGTGGTTCTCGGAAAAACTGAACGCCTTGCGATTTGGTTTCTTCCTAATAAAGGGTGTGGTTGAGGACGAAGAGAAGGATGCCTCATCACTGTACGTAGCAAGTCGTGTCCTGTTTCAACAGCATTTTCACACCTGTATTATGAGGGATACCCAATCGCTTTTCTTTATTTGCAGTTCAGTATGTGCATAAGTATATATTTTTCTTTTTATAGGAGTTTTCGCACGTATTGTTTAACAGCGAAACCACTGGATCCAGCAATAGCGGTAACGTTGAGCGACATTGTCAAACAGGGTTAGCACCTTTCTTTTAATTGAAAGTTTTGATGAAGTTCAGTTTTTAATTGAATTTCTTATCGAAGAATTTTCTAGTCTTTCAGTCTGAGTGTGATTCTTGTAATTCGTTAATAAGTTTTCTGTTGAAGAAATGAAGATTTATTTGGAAATAAAATAAGATAGTAGAAGGTAAATGAATTGAGATACGTATATCGGAACCGGAAACTGAAACCAAAGTGATGCGACCGTAGATTCAAGATTTTGGAACCGGAAAGGTCGTGAAAAAATATTTGGGGCGGTAGAAGTGAAATAAAATATCGATGACAAGTGAAACTAAATCAGATGAAATAAAAGAGTATAAAACCTTTCTGCGTTGAACGTTTAAAAAGAATATATTGTTTTGCAAAATTCTCAAAAATTTTGGTAATGGTGACATTTTTAAATTTGTGGTGACTCACACAACAGCCGTATTTTCCGAGAAATTCAATTCTCAACTCGTTGTACATTGATCTATTGTAGTATAGCATAGTACCTACATGGGAGATGGGGGTGGTGAAGGAGGGGTAAAGGTAAAGCAATGTTTTAAATGATTTAGTCTACTTTTTTTTGTTTTCAACTCATTCCTTTTTTATTTTCAGGCCAAGATGTAGACAGTTTGTTCGTTTATTTTTTGAGCCACGCGAGGAAAGTTTACCCTCATTTGGAGAGCATCGAAGATCTGAAGATGATATCGGACTTGACGCAACCGCACAATTGGTATCCAGAGGCGAGAACCATTCACAGGAGGATAATTTTTCATGCAGGTTTCTTTATTTTAATGTTTTTCATTTTGGTTAGGTGTGATCAAGAAAATGCGAGAAAGTAAAGTCTACTGAAAGAAAAAATCGAGGCTTATGATAAGGAATTAATAGATGCGCTCTTTCAACGTATACCTCTAACCTTCGTTGTTTCTTTTATGTTTTCCCTCTTTTTCTCGTTAAAATGTGAATGGAACGTCATTTATCCATTTAGGTAAACTTCTCTATCTGTTATTTTGTGACATTTTAGTTCAGAAATTCACGTAAAAAAAGTATGTGTTAGTGGGGTTGCAAGACGATTTCTTGATTCTGATTTATGAATTGCCTAGCATGGTTTTTCAAAGTGTTTACTTATTTGTCTTTATAATAAACTTTTGATTCCTTTATAATCCGGCAATCGACAAGAATATTGTTGGACTCGCTTAACATAAAATAAAGGTGTCCCGCATATTGGCTATGCTTTATTTTTATACTGCATCGCTGTTTACAAGGTTTTGAGTTTCACTCTTCAACCGAGGTCATTAGGTGTCTATTACTTTTTATTCGCGCGACTTCACTGAGTTATAGGGGCACAGTGGAAAGTTGCGACATGTAAATATTTTTTTGATTATCTCTGCTGTGAGCCACAAATGGTTTTTAATTTCTCTGCTTGTTGCATAATCATAATCGTCTGTGCATCCGGTTTCTTCATTGGATTGAGGTTTATTTGAGTTGGAAGCGAATGGGGGTCAATTGTGCCTCTTTTTAAGTTCATTTTATTTTATTTTTAAATTTGTTAATTTTCAAACCTAGGTTTCTACTAAATTTCGAAGTAAATGTCAGTGTTATGAAGATTTTCATTCAAATTTCTCGTTGGTGCGTTATGTTAAGAGAAACAGTCATGCTTGGGTGGTAGTGATTGTTTGACCACCTCTAAAGGTATGGCTTGCAGACAGGTGTAAGTTTGAGGCGTTCCACTAATTGGACGAATGTTTTCCGTCCAGAGTACTGCAGACGCTTTCACTGGCCATTGTTTTTGTTTCCTATCCCCTCAGTTCAAGTGTTCGCATGTTGCATCGTTGTGTTGAGCATATAAGGCTAATATTTAAATCAGAACAGCTGGAATATGACGATATATATACATGACCATGGATGAGAGCACCTTTTTTAACATATTTAAATTCCAGACTAGTTGTTGGGGGCGTGATATGCGTCGGCGCACTAGAATTGAAGGGAGCTGAGGAGCTAAGAATAATTGCCAGTAAGAGTTTCAGCAGTTGTTAAGCGATAGAGGATTGTTCGGACCGAAAGTTCATTTGCAGCTAATTTCTTCATAGGTCATCAAATAGTAGTGGTCGTTAAATTTTTTATGTAATGTTCACTTCGTCGGTCAGTTTTTGCAAAATTTATAAACATATACTTGGTTTTTACTAGTTTCAATTTTTCTTAAGTGGCAGCTATGAGAACAGCAACCAAGTGATCTTT
This sequence comes from Baylisascaris ailuri, assembly GCA_022845575.1. NCBI lineage: Eukaryota > Metazoa > Nematoda > Chromadorea > Rhabditida > Ascarididae > Baylisascaris > Baylisascaris ailuri. Next base: position 21,663 of record JAAVTS010001928.1, on the reverse strand, counting down.
ATTTAGGTAGTTTGTTTTTGAGTCAGCTGAAAGGTCGAGAAATATGACAAGAAGGGGAAGTTGAACCGCAAAATTTCAGCTAAAATATTTAAAAGGTGGTGTATTTATATGGTTGTGTTTTTGAAATATACAGTTTCGTCCGCTTGGTAAATCTTCTAAAGAGAGATTTTGTTGTTGAAAGCGGTGTTTACAGGTCCGACGAATAGTGGCAAAACATACGAAGCACTGAAACGGTTTCGTGAAGCGAAGAGTGGCGTTTATTGCGGACCATTGAAACTCCTTGCCAGCGAAGTTTTCTTTAGGACCAACGAACAAGGTTTCAGTTTTTCCATTAATTTTATATTTCCTGCAAGATTTTGACGTGAACACAAGCGGAATTGCGATATCTTTAGCCTTCGAAGGAATCGTTATTAGGTACTTATTAGGTTCTGCCTGTGCGATTACGAGTTTATTTGTGAATTTGGGTTAGTGATCTGAAAGTGACTACTCAGGTAAGGTATGTAGATAAGCCTTATGACTCCATTTGTACTTGATAGCATATTCACGTTTTCATTTGCTTATAGTTGTAGCACCCAACAATCATAGTTATAGCAGTTATAACTTGGTGGCATTTATAGACGGATGTTTCAGGGGTGAAGTGTGATATGGTAACGGGAGAGGAGAGGCGCTATGCGATTGATAATCGTCACCCATCGGCCCACCTCTCTTCGACGGTTGAGATGTTATCAACGCAAATGCATGTTGATGTGGCGGTTATCGATGAGATTCAGATGCTACGCGATGAGCAACGAGGATGGGCATGGACGAGGGCATTGCTTGGAGTTGCAGCTGATGAGGTATTTTGCTGGAACGTTTGGTAAAATACCTGCCTGATTTATTATATATAGCAATATTTTTGAGGCCAAAAATACAGGTGAGTAGTTGGTGAGTAGAACAGATGTAGGCTTCCACCGGGAAACACGAAAATTCTGTAGTGATAATCTCATGAGTAGTACAGGTGTAGGCCTGGAGCGGGCAGTAAAAATTTTCATGTTTTTTAGTGATACGATCGGTTATTGCTATCACAAAGGGTACCCTGTGCTAGTAAATGTTTGTTAAAAGCGGGACCGTTCAAACAACATTTCCATTGGGTTGAACACTGATATAGCAGCGTAGTTTAGAGGACTTTTCATCGTCTTTTTTATTTAATGCTATTTAGATGATAAACTGATAAGCTGATAACAATGATATAAAACTTTTTCTCGTCGACGGAATTAGAAGATTATTTTTTTTTAATATCATTCGAAGAATATTGCAAGTAGTTGGCTTTAATGAGCCATTCGAGAGCTTATCAGGAAGCTAAGATTTTTGACTATCCATCGTCGACTGTTTGAACGGGCTTGAGGCTCCTTCTTATCGTCGAGATTTAACCGTTCTGCCTGATGTAAATGAAGAGTCGTCGGCGCGAGTCGCAAATAGTCGTAATGGAAGAATCAGGCTCATGGTAGCTTAAGGATCCCTATCTACACCATGGCTTATTGCACTTCAAGGCAGAATATGAATGCATAATTTCGGTTGTGATGTTGTATATGTTGAAGGTTCATCTCTGTGGAGAGCCATCAGCAATAAATATTGTGCGCGAGCTATTGAATCCGATTGGAGAGCACGTTGAAGTGCACGAATATAAGAGGAAAACTTCTCTGTCACTCGCACCACATGCCCTTGGAACACTTGATAATATACAGGTATATGCATATGTGTTTATCTTCGCTATTTTTTCGCGTTCGTTTTGTCACCTTATCCTTATTGCTTTATGAAAAGTCATTAATTTGTTTCATATATTTGATATAATGAAAAGGAAAACATCAAAGTTATGAACCCTCCTTTTTTGCTTCTCACGAATTGATGCATAAAGAATTATTTCAGGGAAGATGGTAAGATGTAATGGTGATGAAAAGTTGTAACTTTGGGTATTGCTTATAACTAGGCTTCATATTTGTAGGGTTGACTGGGATGTTTTTTGTCTAAATTTCAGGGGAACCTTTACTTTCTCACCTAATGTAAAATAACTTTAAGTCAATTAAGCTTGGTTATTGTGCTCTGAAGAAGTTATTGAAGTGACAATTGATGTGTGCCAAAATAGAGTGTGAATATTTGACTTGTGGATGAGACTTCCTAATGATGTAGGAGTGATACGAAATGCAAAGTCTTGGAAATGTTGGCTAGTATTCGCCTCTTCTCATAGCTCAGTGCAATGCACAGATTAGTTTCGAAATTTGTAGATTTCGAATATTCTGTGGGATATTCGAAATTTTATTGCAAATGACTGCTTGCCGTCGTTCAAGGAAATTCGTGGTGCATAATCTGATATGTCCCTACTTGATCCTGCCATCATAATGGTTAGGGTATCCGTTTATGTGAGCACAAGGCTTTGTCTCTGTTTGGATGATAGCTACGTTAGTGATAAGACATTACTTTTGTCTTCGTACATTGTGCCATCGACTTTCGCATTGAACGAGATACCCCTTTTCATCATAGCAAGTAGGAAGCAAGCCAGAAGGCCTAGAAAGTTTTGCACTTCTTGCAGTTTCGTTTATCGCTTAATCCAGCCTAATAGGTTTCTAGTAACCTCTAAAATATATGCAACAGTGCATCCATAATTTAAACAAATTGACCAAGATTACTGGTCTTATACAAAGAATTTTTGAGTACTTTTAATTTCGACACTCGAGTTTCGATGCTTTCCTAATAGAAAATGCCGCACAGATTGAATGAGTATTATCGATATTTGCAAGTGAAAAATAAGTTGAAAGGCGATGCGAATGTGCGAAGATTTTAATAGAACTTTTGAGTCACAATGCCTTAATATGGAAGTATCGCTTTCAGGATGGTGACTGCATAGTTTGTTTCTCGCGTCGAGCCATATTCAGCGTAACAAAGCAACTAGAGAAGATTGGCGTCAAACCGGCGGTCATTTATGGCGATTTACCACCAGGAACCAAGCTTTCACAAGCGGGCAAGTTTAATGACCCGAATGACGCAACGAATGTACTTGTCGCGACAGATGCTATTGGCATGGGACTCAATTTAAATATCCGCAGGTAAACAGCTTTCACCTGGCTTAATTCTCTCATTTATCCTATCACGGAAGCAGAATCACGTCATCGAATTAGTATTACTATGTGCCGGAGATTTAGCAATGCCTTAGTATCTGGTATCGAAGATTTTTGAAGATATCAAAGGTCAAGTAGGGTCGATGCTAGTTTGTTATTGTTCATTGCGCTTCAAGTCATGCCATTTGAGGTTGTGCTATTTTCGAGTATTGATACTCTTTTTATTCAGGATAATATTTTATTCATTGGTAAGACCACCAAACGGTGAATTAATACCGAACTATGCGGCACTGCAAATCGCCGGACGAGCAGGACGTTTTGGAACTGTATACGAGGAGGGCAAGGTAACAAGCTTGGTTTTGTTTTTATGATATTTCTTCGGTGCTTGGGATTGCCTCTTTGTTGGTACCATTATTGAAATTTGTTACTGATTTTGCAAAGTGTACAAAAAAGGTATGGGATAAGCGAGAGGAATATTTTCAAAATTGAGAAAGAATTGCACTGTTGAGGGTATGAAGAGACAGTCAGTGTCGCTCAATTGCTAGTCTCCAGTATAAGTTGACACTTATCGACGAGATTTGGAGAGTGCTGAATACCTCTCGGTCACCTGTTAGCTATTTTTAAAATTCAAGCGACTAATATTTGATTGGTTTTTTACGTCGTTTTGTAGAATTGCATGGTAGCGACGTTGCTTGAATACGTTTGTTTTTGTGTCTCTCTGCTCTTTCAGTAGTTTCAACTCGCAAATCGCTTAAGCTAGAGTTGTGAAATTTAATGGCTGTAATATATGCGATAGATGTCTTTTCATACTTCAGTTCACGATTACCTGTAAAATTTCAACCGGAGTAACGAATGTTTAAAAGTGTCAAAGAATTTGTCTCCATTTTATTTATCCTGTCCCGAAGTAAGATTTTGCCCCAATGCAGTACAAAAGGGCTAGTAATTTGTGGAAAATTTGTATGTGAAGTGGGTCAAATAAAACAGGAGAGCCGTATTCAATACATTTTATTTTTTGTTGACCGCTTATAGAACTGTTTGTTCCGTGGATAGAGTGTATAAGCGCTGTCCATATCTTATTGCAAACTTCAGGTAATGACTGTACGTGAGGAGGATATGGGTATACTAAAAGAAATACTCTCGCAACCGATCTCACCGATTGAGTGTGTGGGCATCGCACCAACTTTTGAACAGGTATCTTATTACTTCGCGCTGCATAATTTTTCATACTGTGGAATGTAGGTCTTTAAATTTTTTTTGATACAAATTTATATATGGAGGTTTTAATGTCGTTTTATCCGCTTTTTACCAATGATAGACTTGTGGTAGGCTTGTGATAAGTAGTGTAGAATGGAATTTTAGCAGAATATGTAGCTAGATTATTCTTTTCGCAGAATATTTTGTATAGGGGGCGCTGCTTTAACCGAATATATTTTAGTTCCCAAAAGACTTGGAGAAAGTGCGGCCCATCACTATTAGTTCCAACGTAAATCGAATGCTGCTCTGTTATCTTTTCAAATGGCTCTATTGTGGTGCCACTTTACGAGCCTGTGTGTGGTGATATATTTTAAAGTTTGATTAAGTCGGATAAGGTGATATATATGTACGTGTATGTATATTAT
>JAAVTS010001928.1:0-10373 GCA_022845575.1 Baylisascaris ailuri | reverse complement strand
TATATATATATATATATATATATATATATATACAGCAGATGTCGCCATAGCGAACTTTCTCGACTCCATGCGCTTTGCTGCGGGCAGCTTATTGCCTTCGGCAGTTTACGCAGCGTGTGGTTTTCATTGCTGCTGAGTCCTCTAGGGTGCTCATTCCCAATCATTTATCGATCGTGCAAATCAGTGACCTTTTATTTGATTGCAAGATGTGTGCATTTTATCAGCATCAAATCAGCCGCGCTAAGTTATCACCGTTATTATAAATTATTGTTGAAGGTAGTTGAAGTAAGTGCCACAAATTCTGTTGTTGTTTTTATTTATGTTTATGAAAGTGATTATTAAATTTAAGCGTTTATAGATTGTATTGTTTTTGTTGTTTATCAATGACGGGTATATTCATTGGCTGATTTTAGTGATATTTGTGGATGTTGCTCTGTGTGCTTTTAGGAAGGTAGTGCTTTGTTTGTTATCTTCAAGGATTTATCCTTGAATTTTTATTGTTATATGGCTTCGATGTCATGTAGTGTTAACTTTTTTAAGGGAAAAGTTTTGAAAAGTTGGAGATTGTCGTTTTAAAGAAACTCAGTTGGCCTAATTAAAGGTGACTTAATGAACGATTCAGTGGAAATTACCGAATTTTCGGTTAACTCATGAACTCAAGCTTGATAACTCATAAAGGTGAAGAAGGTATTTACGATAATTACGGGTGGGTGGATGTCAGCAATTTTAAAGTTTATACCAGATGATCATTTTCATATACCATTTGAGTTGATCTGTCAAAGAGATACCGGACCTAAAATTGCGAAATAAGATATCAGAAGCTTTATCATTTGTTGATTGAATGGAATATTATGGAAACATATGTTGTGTTAGCTCTCCCAGGTGGCACCTCTTCACTTCTTTAATCAGCTTCGTGTCTGATAAGCTCCGTTGAGCTCCATGGTCCACTAAGCTCCGGAGGGCTATGTGTGCAATAAGTAGTTCCATTTTTTGAATCACTTCAAAACAGTGATCCCAAACTAGGTTTAAAAGGGTTGGTTTGACGTGTGTCTTCCAAGAAAATGAAGGGAGGGGGGTGGGGGTGCCAAAGAGGCTGCCAGGATGTGAACCTTCCGATGAAGCCTTACTAACCAACCAGTTTCATAAATTATGAACAAATAATAAATAAACACAATGCTTTCATATGTATTTACGATCATCTATTTGTACATATGATCGAATATTATATACCTTTTGATAATTCCAATTCTTCTATGACACCCCTCCGTGATGAATCGCGTTAACCCTTCTCACCTATGAGGTTTCTTTGTTTCATCGTTGTATATCTGTATGCACCCATCCCAAATTAACGTATAACATTGAAGATTCTATATATTTAGGCGACGTTTCATGAGACATACATAAGTCAGCCAAATCCTTCGGATGATTTCTTTTGTTGGGCAATGTATGACTTGTGATTAAGAAATCAAAGTTGAGGGCAGCAAAATCGTGAAATGCTACATTGCTGCAACGTCCTGCTTATTAGTTTTTCTCCGCAGTCGGGAGGGGGAGGGGAAGAAGATTTACCCTGGGGTTTCCCGATAGTTAAGAGGAGGGAGTGGGGGCTCGTCTCCGCACTGGGAAGGGATCAGTGCAATCGGGAAGGGTGGTGGGATATAGAGCTATGTGTGAGCCAAGGGGGTTGCTAACTTTAATTTTTTTCGAGTGGATAAAACAGTTCAGTCATAGTCGCTTTTTCCACGCTTATGAAACCGCCAGCTTCCAAATACTGTCTCTTTGGCTAAGCAGTTTCTTTTTATAGTCGAGGGAATAATGTGAGGCAAGTCCAGATCTAAGCGATAATAGGCAATGGAGTTTCGGTTATCTTAGTATATGGGGTTAGCGAATTCCAATCAAAATTTGAAAACACCTACCACCCTTACCGCTATCCCCCTTCCCGTCCATGAAAATTGGGCCTCTTGTCGTCACGGCACATCGTCCGACCGCAATTTACCCAAACCTTGCAACCAGTGCGTGCGGAATCGTTGCAAATAGATCGCTGTAAGAACCAGAAGGCGAAAGTCGAGTTCACTTATCTCGAAATATTCAGTTCGCAGCGAAAGTTGTCAAATACCGGCGGTGTTGCGACGTCGCACATTACTCTGCTTATGCTGTTGTCTCATTCTTAGATGTTCAAGATTACACTAGAAACTTTCTTTTCGCTGTAGTAGATCTTATCGTCGTATTCGTTTGCGTGTAATCGATCTTATCCGTGTCTTCCAGATGGTCATGTTATGGTCATAGGCTTTGAATGCGAGATGTACGTTAATGCAATAACATTTTCTGGTGGAAAATCACTCTAGGGTAGGTGGATGTAGGTAAGTCGATGATTTAATGGAAATTCAAAAATTACCTGTTTGCTTAGAAGTGAATTGTTTGTTGACTTTGTTATGTGAGCGCTCACACTTCAAGCTTATCAAATCACCGCCAAACTTTGCCAGATTGTTTTTGCAACATGAAAGATCCAAAAATGCTGTTTTTGAAAATTCGATTTTCCAAAGACGCCGTTTGCAAGAAAAAACGGAAGTGAAAAAGGTTGTATTGTTGCTGCAAGCACCACCCTTCCATCGTTGCTTTTTCTAAATATTTAATGCGCGTTACCTTCGTCACAGTTGATGACGTATATCAATTGTTTTGTTGCTTCTTAAGTAAATTTATAAAGACATAAAATCGTTGCAGCCATTCGAGGAAACGATGGTAGCGCACAATACTCTGTTTGTTGTACTCGTTTGTTTTATTGAATAGCTATCGGCTCAGTGTGCATCGTGTTCTACTACTCTATCGTCCTACCGTAAAGGTGAGATTCGACCTTGTCGTGAGTGATCCAGAAGGAGGGTGCTTCGTTTAGTGAGTTTTTCATTGCTTGATGAAATTTTATTAAAGATTGGTTGATATTTTGCACTATGGTAGTATGTTTTATTGGGATGTGTGATAGGTTATAACGAAGTAACACATTCCGCTTCCTTCAGATTGTAGGTTTATTCTGAAGTTCTGGCAATTGCAGCTCCATCCACTTACGCTTGATGAGCAGTGTGTAGGTAAACTTCCATGAAATCATTTTTTGTGAAAGCTGAGGTGATTCTTGTTTCACATGTTTTCGTAAACCACACGGTGGTGGTCTACTTGTTCCTCCTCATTTCCCTCCCCTGTCCTCGTCCAAGCCTCTTACCCTCCGATCGTTAGTAAAAACAAACAGACTTGAAATTGTCTTCTAATCGGGGGTCAAAGCACTAAAACGAAGAATTGGACCTGTGATTGATTTTATTTAGATGTGGGGCAAGAAGTTCGCTGCGGGGAAAGCAAGCGGTTCGGCTGCTGCTGAGCATGAGCGAATGCTCAACATGCTTGCGAATGGCCACGGCAAATATTTGGAGGCTATGTCAAAAATACACGAAGGAAGAAAGGTTGGTGCGACTTTTGTGTTTCGAAAACTAAGTTCCCGGAAATCGATAGGAGTGCTTCACACCGCCGTAGAACGAATGACTTTAAAGTTATGTGAATATATTTTTCGGCATCTGCAGAATCGACGTTTCCGCGAGAGGGAAACGAGAAAATGTAGAATTTGGCGATGTAGTGTAGTATTGCGCTAAAACAGATTTTTACTTGTACTCTCCTCTCTTTTATTTCTATTCCTATATCCTCTATGCTGTCATCTCTCCCACCTCCTCTCCGCATTCTGTGCGTTGATTCGTTCTCCCTCCACTCCTCACCAAATCTGTCTTTCCATGTACTTTCCCATACGTCCATCTATCATGAAAATCTAAATGTAAATATCGGATTACATGTTAATATCGCCAGTTAGATTGCTATATGGAAACAAGTAGTTGTGAATAGTTCAGTGGAACCGGAGTCGGTTCGGAGTTGTTGCTGTGCAAATAAAGGCGCAAAAATATAGTTGTGAAATGAAATAAGATCAAAAAATCGTAAGCAAACGCAGTGTTTTGATAGATTTTTTGCTGGAGGCGGCGATTGATATGCGCTACGATTCTTACCAGTCTTGCTGTGCGCGTTCGCTAGCGATACCATTCTTCGTGCGGCTGCATTTATATCGACGAGCAAATTATGGCTCAAAGTGGCACAAGATATAGTTGTGAAGTAAAAAAGATCAAAAAAAAAAAAAGAGAAAACGCAGTGCTTTGTAGATTTTTTCTCTAGGCGACGATTGATATGCGCGACGATTGCTATATATATTGCTGTATGGGACGATTGTCGCCAGTCTTGTTATTCGCATTCGTCGATCTCCTATCGGGTCACTGTTGCTGCAAAAACGAATTATATACAGGCAGGCGGCGAAGTCACCGACTATGAATACGAAGTGCGTCATGTTGATGGTGATTCAACTGTGACATTTGCATCAATCGCAGTCCGCGGTACGGGAGCCAAGATCGTCGAACTTGGTCCGTTCACACGATACGCAGTTCGTATGAGGGCATATACCCGCAAAGGGCCCATGGTCGCAATCTGTTCATTTCCAGATTGCTGCAACACTACAGGTTTCTTCCTTGCTTTTATTTCGGAGCATTCTTTCATATAGTATGATGAACCGTTTATTAGTAATACCATAAGTGTTGAGTCGACTAAAACAAGTTCTGATTCTGGCTCCGGCGTGTTCAATGGTTTCGAAAAAACTATTCAATCCGATACCAATTTACGCTGTGGAAATTTGTGGACCAAAGGATCTAAATTTCGAGTCAAAACTAGTTAATGATAAGCAGAATTTGGAGTGCGATTGTGGGATGAAGTGGTGGGTGTGGAGAGGAAAGAAGATTAACTTACCCACCGAACATGAATTTGAACCATCTCTCTCAAGCATCTTTTCATCCATTCAGTACACCTCGATGGTCTGTAATTCCATTTTCAGATAGAACCACCCCGATGGTCAAGGTGGTAAATGCAGGCGTTGATGCTGCTCATATCGTATGGCAGCAACCGAGAAGATACGCCGATAAATACAAATGTGAGTATGCGACTGTGGGTCCGAAAACTATCAGGAACGAGTGTTCTCAGCAAACAACCCGTGTGCTCAGGATGCACCCGTTTTGATGGGCTACCAACGGCACCATCGGGATCGCGTCTCCATTGCGTGCATATTGATGGATTCCGACCCGAAGAGAATACGACTTTAGGGTTTGTTTAATTGGATTATTCGGTGTCGCATACCCATCTCTATTATCCAAGTCCTAGTTATCTTCACCATGATATTATATTCTTTAAGATTCTTTTTTGTTGTTACTAGCTAAAGGCAGTGTGGAAACCCGCAAACATTGTCTTTGCACCATATTTTCGATGAAAAAAGCGATAGGAAGCACACGTCAATCCAGAATAAAAGGTTATGAGAGCAGCCGGCTCTTTTGAAGCTGCCCACATTTATCAGAGACCTTATTGAAATTATATTTATTCCACATTTTGTTCCCTTAGTTTTTTTTCTTGTTGTTTAATTTCGAAATATGCCTTTTCAGAGACAATATGACGGGACTAAATGGCTAAAATATGATTTGGAAGTGGAAAGAAAATTTCTGCAGAGAGACGGTTCTCATCAAAGAGAATTTCTTGAAGACATCAGGAAAGAACAGTTCGATTTTTATTCCCTCTTTCGTTTGTCTCTACGTGATTCTTCAATATGAGTGGATTCAAGATGGTTAGGAAGCCGGCGTTGAAATGTCTTTACGCACTCGAATGGGCGCAATTCTTTCACGTATTCGAGAAAATAGTTATCGAGAAGAATAGCTGCCATAAGGTATGCTTTTAATTAATAAGCTTTAGCAGAGTGTAACAATTTGATGCTCAGTGGAGGAGATATCGTCGCTAAATGCTGTGACAGAGGGTGTTGAATGGGCAGGTTATGATTAACTCATCGTCGCCCCCCCCCCCCCTCCTCCTCCCATCCCCCCATCCCGCCATCCTCCCTCCCCCCTTTTCCTCCCATTCCCGCAGTTCTAACCGAGCGTATTAATTAATTATGTTTTTATGTTTTTTAACAGTTCTAATTGAATCAGTTCTTTTTTAGGACTATCAGAGATGTTTACCTATCGGATTTGCAATGGTGGAATTCGTGCAGTAGAACGTCATGCATAAGCTTCGTTTTTTGGATATGTGATAGCCCTGTTGACCCATCGTGAGGTGGTCCTATAGGTGAAATGGGCGTGATATTTATGTGTAGATACAATTACGGTGATGACTGACGCTTTTCACTTCGAACGTAAGTGATGCTGTATACCTGGTTAATAAATGTGTTATTACAATAACAAGAGAAGTAAAGGGAAATGCCCGATGACATGAGGGGAATAGTGATCAGCATGCAGGAATGTGTGCATACAGTTGCTGGTGGCGATGTAGTAAGCGTATCGGCATACCTGCAGCCGTTCGAATCATCCAGTTTTGCTGTAGGGGTGAAAGGATGAAGGATGAAAATTTTTCATTAAAGTGTCGGTGAACTATTTTTAGCAGAATTTCAGTGTGCATTTGAATGGGGATTTCGGGGTGGTGGTTCTTTCTGACTCTCAGTTGCGATAAAAAAAAGGAAAGAGAAGGGATAAAAAGATCGGAGCTTGAAAACGAACCGGCAGGTAGCTGTCATTAAGATTTTGAAATGCAGTAGGAGCGAATTCCTCGCATGGAAATTTTGTCAGTGCTCCGCCGGCCTCCCTCCCCTCCCAAGAAAATCGCTGGAATGAACTTTTTAAAATTTCTTAAGTTAAACACTGCAGAGGATAAGGTAAACAAAAACGTATTTCACATAAGAGTTGAGCCCAAGACATTGCAAATATTAAGTATTTATTGGGAGCGTTGAAGAAAAGTGCAAACGGCACTAATCTCGATGAGACACCGTTATCGTCGTTATAGAAATTACGTCTGTAGTATCAGCCTTTGATTGCGAGCTCAGATAACGATCGAAGGTTGACAGGTCGATCATTGGGCGGGATACACGGCAGCATCTGAAAGTAGTGTTGATGAATGTTGCGATGCAACCTGCTGTGAGAGATGCTCTGCGCTTTTATGGTGAAGTCGGAGTATAGAGTGGGAATGGAGTTGCAGAATCTTCCTGCAGCGATGGATGGCGCGACTAATCGGGAAACGTCGAGTCGATCAGACAGAAATCCTCAGAGGTAAAGGCAGTGGATGGCATAGACGATGTGATGAGCCTTATCGCTGATATGCCAAGTCTCTACAAACGCAATCAACAGATTCTCGATGAGGTTAGTTGTTTATTTATGTGGATTTTCCACAAAGCTTTAGAGAGTTTCTGCAAAGATTTATCATCGCGGCTATATGCTAGGCTGGTTAGAAATGCAGCGTTGGCAGCGCCTAGAAGAAAAGACGAGGAATTCAGTGAAACTTGTCCGTTATTAGGTCATGAAGTCAGCATTAACCTTATGCGTTCACTATATCGGTGGATAAAACTCATCGAAACAGATATTGAATGCGTTCAATTTGATGAATAAGAAACTTCTTGTATTTGATCGCATGGGTCACATTACATTGCAGGTGGAGATGAGCTGAAATATCGTACAGCTCAGATTCTGAATCCCGGAGCTTGTACGGTTCTTAATCTTCTAGGATAAAGTGTAATCGAACGGATTCTAGAACAACAAAACTTGACTATTTTCCTCACTGCATAAGGGAGGTTTGTGAGAGACGTTTAGTGGCTGAATGTTTTGAAATTTTAAAACGTCGGCATGATGGGCAAGTTTATCAAGCGATTGCTTAAGGTTTCCTACAGGAAAAGGCGGAGAGATGTGTTGTCTGATTGTTGCATAATCCACATCTTCAATTTGGCGCATTTGTCATTACCACTCTAAAGAGTAATGAGCATTCTATATATTTTAATTATAGACCTTGCGTCTTCTGAACGAGGAAAAGGATAGCGACGATCGTCATCGGACACAGTTCAAGGAAAAGTGGACGCGTATGACATCGGATACGTTGACTGCACTTTGCACCAAGAAGTCGGTAAATATAGCGGCATTTTTCAAGCGGCTGCAAATGCCGATGAGGTTGTGAAGAAGAAAATTGATGAGAGCAAGGAGACTATAGAATTGCTGAGTTTACCTGAGCCGGAACTCAGGTATGTATTTCTGCTTGCTTTCGCATTTTCCTTCTCGATGTCTACTCAATATTTCCGCTCTTTTTGTTTTTCAGCATTTACGTTGGGTGGAATAGTGATACGGTAGCGCGCACGCGAATTGCTATGCGTGCGGACTACCGTATCTCTCCATTCGGCAAACTAGGGCGTCTGTCAATTGGCCTTCTTTGTCCCGTTTATTGCGAAACGAGCTTTGCCTGAGTGGTGAATGGTATAGCAATCTTTTCGATTCCCTTGTTCAGTCTGTCGTCTCTTCGAATAAAATGTTCTCTCGCTGTGCGGCGAGGCGTAACGGCGTGGTAGTCCACAGCGGCAAAACTTTTTACGCAACGTTTTACAGCCGTTGCGATAAGTTAGTTCGTATATCGCTTCTTTTGTTGTTTTCAATTCTAATTTTCTCATTACTTAATCTTGGATTTCTCTTCTGTTCATTCAATTAATAGTTGCTAATATATTTTATATCCTTGCATACTATGTGTTTACTTGTCTATTTGTTACGTGGTTTTCAACTTAGAGCCATTTATGATTAAAAAGGATATTTAGAAAAAAATCTTTTTTTTTTTCAATTGGAATGAAAAGAAGTCTAGTATTAATTTTACCTTCTTACTTCGGAGGTCTCCTTTCGAAACGAATTGAGGCTTTCGTTGTGCTCCGATAAAATAAGCTGGGGGGAGACTGAGGATGGGAAAATTGGTTGTGGTGAATATGATTTTGGAATTGGCTACTAATTTCATTTTGCACTACAACGAAGGATTGCACCTGTGATTGATTTTATTTAGGTGTGGGGCAAGAAGTTCGATGCGTTGAAAGCAAGCAGTTCGGTTGCTGCTGAGCATGAGCGAATGCTCAACATGCTTGCGAATGGCCACGGCAAATATTTGGAGGCTATGTCAAACATACACGAAGGATGGAAGGTTGGTGCGACTTTTGTGTTTCGAAAACTAAGTTCCCGGAAATCCACAGGAGTGCTTCACATCACCGTAGAACGAATGACATTAAAATTATGTTAGTATATTCGATTCTTGGGCATCTGCCGAATCGATGTTTCCGCGAACAGGGAAACGAGAAAGTATAGAACTTGTGATCTATTATAGTATTGCGCTAAGACACTTTTATTTTAAACGTGGAGAAATTGCAGCTCGATAACGATTTGACTTCTTTGCTGGTTCTTCTCCAACGGAAGGTGTCTGACTTCTCCGATGCTCGGCAAATCGACGATGAAGATCTCATGAAGCAGTTCCAGCAAAATATTGTTTCCGGTGAGTTTCTTTGCTGCTTCCTTGTGCTTATATAAGGAGTTTGCTTCAATGAAGATAATAGCGCATGTTTTGGTTGGTGGTGGCTTGATTATGCCTTAATAATCGGTTGTATTATCCTCATTAGTGCGATGCAGTTTAGAATGACTGAAGTCCGCAACGACACTTGGATGCACTGGCAAACAAAGTCAGTATCCTCGACCTTAAGGAAGGTGAGCGTTTATATAAACTCATTTAGGAATTATTTTTAAGCATTTTCCATTACATATTACTCAGTATTTAATGTTAATTTAATGTTAACTGGCAGAGTGAAAACCTTCTATTATTTGCATGATAGACGCTGTGGAAAGTATTGATGGTTGGCACGTTTATTCTTTGAATAAAAAAGTGGTCTTTAATTTCTTCTGGATTTTACAAGACTGAATCTTCCAACCGAATAGCATTCTTTCCTGAGGACATTTAGTTCAATAAAGAGGAGGGGAGCATTAGGTCATATATTATTTCTTATTGCGGAAGAGGGTCCTTGTACAGTTCAGTTGTCCTTATTTTTTCCATAATTTAACGGATCTTCTGTTCTTCAATAATATATCGACGTTTACTAATAAAGGATCATCTCGGATTTATCGTGATATGTATGACACTCTCTTGTTTTGTGTATTCCATGTGTCTGCACTTCGTGTTCCCTCTGCTTTTGCACCAAAACACTGTTTTGATTGTTACTAAAAGTTGAACCTAAACGAAGAGTGAAACAAAGATGATTAATTATAGCAATTTTTAATATTAAAATAAGGAGAGCACATAGATATTCATCAAAGAAGAGCTGACGAATATGTGATAAAGGTGTCAAGTTTTGAAGTTGCTGTAGCATTCGTAGGCAGGTTTATGTGCAAATATGATTGTATCATCAATGAGACTCGCAGGGTTAATGAATGCAGTTCCCGTTGCGAGAGCTTTGGATAAGATTTTATTATGTGAGAATAAAAGAGCATTGTGTC
>JAAVTS010001927.1:10533-37703 GCA_022845575.1 Baylisascaris ailuri | reverse complement strand
TGATTTCAACTCGCAAACCCTACAAGTTACTATGATCAGATTCGCTCAACGTGGTGCCCATAAAAGGACGATTCTATATCCATAAACCCTCACAATTCTGTATGAGCTACTAAAATTTCAAGGCATTAAAAAAATTACACTTCAGTTTTGCTCTGTAACTACATGCGGCTCTCTCGATGTTTTCAGAATGCCCTTTCCTTTCTTCCAAATTTCCTTTTGCCGTTTGTTGCCGAATTAGGTGATTGTGAAAATTTTAGCAATGTGCATCGGGATATTACCGTGTCTCCTCTGGACGATATCTAGGCGCATGCGTTCCGTGTGAATGCAACGGACATTCGGGTAGCTGTGATGCAGATACGGGTATCTGTTATGATTGCCAACACGAAACATACGGCGATCATTGTGAGTTGTGTCGTGAAGGTTTCTATGGTAACGCAACAACAGCCAGCCCATATTCATGTCTCCCATGCGCATGTCCTCATCCTTCTGCTTCCAACAATTTCGCTCTTAGTTGTCAGGTTCGAATCATTTTTCATTTCTCTTGCGTTTTATTCGGCCTTGCAATAACTGGCTTAATGTGCATAAAATATGAGCTATTTACGCACCCTGTTGTTCATTCGAAACGTACCAGGCAATTTCGTCTTTTTTATTTTAGCATCTTTTTGATTTATATTGAACTTTAAGGATTCATTTTGAATTAGTTCAAAGCAGATAGCTCCATTTTGTGTTTTCATAGTTCACAGCACTTAGGTACATTATTCTACCTGTTTCTTCATATGTATCCATTGCTTTAGGTTAGTGAAACCGGTATTCTGGAATCATGCACCTGTAAACCTGGCTACTCATCTGAACGCTGCGAACGGTAAGATCTTACATATCGTTAACAAATTCCACTCAGATTCCTTTCTAAAAATCCCTGCAGAGTGCATAGAATACGTCGATCTCCTTACTCTAGTTGAAGGCTTAATAAACTCTTCAAGAAGTATTTTCAGTTTGGCACTAACGTCGGTCGTATAGGTAACCCATTTTTGGGGATGTATTTCTGTTTTTTCTCGTATCCTGATTTTTGTGAACAACCTTTAAAAAGATTTTAAGGCGCTCTTTACCTCAAAATCATTCTGAAGACTTCTCGTCAAAGAAAGCCGAGGCTTTTCTTTGGTCTTTGATTAAAAGGCTGTCGCACTTTTCCTGGATGACTACATTTCGGGGATTAAGGTGCGATGTTGGATACTTTGGTGAGCCGTTGCGCCTGGGAGGTTCGTGCGAAGAATGTGACTGCAACGAAAACAACGATTTGAGCATCGAGGGATCGTGCCATCCGGTCAGTGGCGACTGCGATCTCTGTCGCAACAACACCGATGGACGACACTGTGAACACTGCGCACAGTGGTATTACGGGGATGCGATTAGCGCCAAAAATTGCACCGGTTTGTAGCTTTATTCTCATATAATCAAATCACTGCTTTATATCTGCGTAACTGCATAAAAGCCACTAATATTTTTATGCGCTTTTCCAAATTTGCACCATCATGCTGCAGTACACATTCTTGTTGTGTCTCTGCCTGTGTTTGTTTGTGCGTCATTCTTTCTACATCGTAGCTTCAATTAGAAAATCATTGGAGCTGAGGTTGCGGTACTAGGTTAGTGTAATCTGGATCTCAGGTAGTTTATATTCAGCTTTCAAGTATCTCCATCAACTTGATATGCAAGAGTTGGCTGTGTTATAAAAACAAATCTCGTATATTTATTCGGTTGAGCTGTCGATTTGCTTCGAACATGAGGACACCATTTTGCAGTTTTATTATTCTTTTTTCACTTCAGTGGCCTTGATCAATAAATTGAGCCCGATTACGGAATCACATGTCGTTCGATTTCTCATGCTTTTTCACATGTTATATGCTCTTGGCAAATCAACCTTCACATTATAATGCGATTGAAGTAGCAAAGTTTTTATGAATTAGTTCTATCTAATGAGAACACATCTAGAATATGGTTTGTTAGAAGCACTAATGCAGTTGATGCCGTTCGGATATTTTTTTAAAAATTTTTGATTAACATAAGAAGAATGTGAATCAAATTTTCATATGAGAGCGGAAATTTGCTTTTGCACTGAATTCTATTTTATCCTTAGATTGGCTATGTGTTGCTGCATAGGTTGAACCACGAATAAACCTGTAAACTGAAGAATTTTCTCAATCTTTGTTATTTGATGTGTAAAAGAAGGAGATTACAGTAATAGAGTCAGCTGGCAATTGCAGAATGTTCTTGTAACCAGTGTGGCAGTTCCTACTGTAACAACACATCCGGGAAATGCGTTTGCCATCCACTTGTCGATGGGCCCAACTGCGATCGATGCGTGGTAATCTTCACTTATCAGTTGAACCGGTTCATTTATCATTTAAAAAAAAAGCTTTTTTGCCACTGTGACTTCGGCTTTTGGCTAAGTTCAGCAACTCATCGAGTAACTGAGGTTAATGACAGGAGGTTTTTTCTGTACATATTTGGGCTTCTTTTGGCGTGCCGTTTTTTAGCATATTTTCAAATGCATGCCTCGAATCATTTCAGATTATTTAAATGTCCATATAAGCACTCGTATTTTTACCAAATATTCACTTGAATTTCAATGAAACATTTCCATTCAGTTGGGTTGTTTATTAAGGATGATGCATGGGGATTCTCGAAATGTCGCGGTTGTCAAATGTGCAACTGTGCATTGGCATCATCGAGCCCTCAGTGTCATCAAGAAACTGGTCAATGCGCATGCATGCCTGGTTCCACTGGTTTGCGTTGCGAAGCTTGTCAACATGGCTATTGGAATTATGGACCATTCGGATGCAAGAGTAAGTTGAATTCGTTCACATCTGTTCTATTCTCAAATTGCTGCTAATAGCCGATGGTTGTGCAAATGGCTAGTTACTGTTATTGCCAAGGTCTTTTAGATTGGATGAGATGTTTGAACGCCTCATTATAGGTGGTTTATAGGGTTCACAGGTTCCGTTGAATAATACGATTAATGAAGGAACGTCTTGCAGAATGCGACTGTGAAGCGGATTTATCGTTGGGTACTGTTTGTGATGTGATCACTGGACAGTGTCATTGCCAAGAGGGTGCAACGGGTCCACGTTGTGATCAGTGCCTGCCCGAATACCTTCGAATTCCCACCTATGGTTGTCGCTGTAAGTGTTTACATATTCGTAAAACTAATTTGTTTTGCATCAATTTTCATATAGAACTTGGAAGCTTACATTAATTCCAAGTCTACGGAGTGCTCATAGTCTTCATCTTTATTATTTTTGTTCTGCTGTTGCAGTATTTTTTTCCATATTATTATTGTACCATTGTAGGAATACTTCAATTTTTAGCAATATTTGCTTCGTTGGTTCAAGATTAAGCAAGATAACTGAAAGAAATCATTCATCAAATAAGTCTTCGATGCTAATCTGCTAGGATTGGTTTTAGTCTGTGACGAATGTGTGCATTCGTTGAATGCGGATTCCGATGCGTTGTTCGTCTCAA
This sequence comes from Baylisascaris ailuri, assembly GCA_022845575.1. Lineage (NCBI taxonomy): Eukaryota > Metazoa > Nematoda > Chromadorea > Rhabditida > Ascarididae > Baylisascaris > Baylisascaris ailuri. The sequence goes on along the minus strand of JAAVTS010001927.1, from coordinate 34,187 downwards.
TCGGTCTTGTGAATGCGTCCGTTGGTAATGTCTCGACAACAGCGTTGACTGGTGCACGCTTGAAGCGTATAGAAACGGAAATGAGCACACTTCGAGTATGTTCACATGGTTTATACTAGACAATTTGATAAGGCATTTGAAGTGGTATCTTTAGTTTTGTATCCATGTGACTGCAAGTAGAACAGAGGCGTGTTCTTGTGCTTCATGAAATATTTGGGCGTATTCAGAAGCTTTTAAGCTCTAACTAAATGCTTGTTTTTGAAATGCTTTTGGCATTCTTCAAATCCATTCAGACTGTTTTCCTCAGAACAAGCTAGAGAATTTGTTTTTGCAATAAATAATAATTTGCGAAAGTTTTTTCTCGATTATTCAAGGATATGGCACTCTTCTTAATCGTTCTTGAACGTTGAAGAATGGTTGAACGTTCTTGGATTTTTCTTTTATTTGGGAATGTTTTCTAATGTTTTAAGTTGCACACAAATATTATTTTGTTAATTGAAGAGGTCAAGATATGCATCTAGCGCACAATAGCAGCAAGAACGTCTTTGTGCAATTGCAGAAATCAGTGGATGATGCAATAGGTCCACATACAGATATTGGGATCGAAAATTTGAGTGGCGATGTGAGTTCGAGGAAAACGGCTACAAATGCGGTAGTTATACGTGCGAATCGCTCTTTCGACTTACTCGATGTTGCTCGTGCAAAACTTGATTCGATTTCCGATCGCACTAATAAGGTCTGCCTCTTATTTTAGTTCACATCGTAGTTTATTCATTAATTGTTTAAAATCTATTCAAATCCTGCTTCCTTTTTTCATATTCAAGTTCTTTTCTGCACAATTATTATATCACACTATCATTTTATCACTCTTATAGAGGTTCATGCAGTCATTACTGCATATTTTTAGGCTGCAGCGGATGTGTTGGATCGTGTAGAAGTAGCAACATGGGTGGTTAATTCACTAAAGAGCCTTGCTGATGCGCTTATGAAAGGTTCAAGTGATTTGGACCGTCAAAAGTGGACCAACGAAGCACAGTTGTTACTTGAGCGAATCCGAAACACTTCCGAGAGGTTTTTAATTCTTTGCAGAAGTTTGTTTACTTATTGCAACATGAGCATACATACAAAAGTTTCAACGGAAGTTGATATGTATGAGTAACCTAACGACAAAAGTATGAGAGGTAACAGAGAACTGTTTTTTAAAAGGAATGAAATAGATGTATGGTTCGTAGAGAATCGATTAATGGTAAGTCGACAAAAATGCTTAGTGGAGGATGTGACGAGGTCGAAATTGCTGGGGGTTCTTTCTTGCACAGATATTTTCAAACTGATGTGCAGAAAATTTTGCAAATATAAATTTTTAGCGAAATAAGCAGAAAGAAGACGTAAATAGCAATGAAATCAGCTCTAATGCTAGTCTAATGAAACCATCGAAACATTACGTTACTCAGGTATATATTTTATTAGCCGTACCAAAACGTAAATAATTTTTTTTCCTAAATTTGATGGTTTTTATGGGGACTTTGCTATAGCGTATAGAAATTTTAGTATGGGATATGAGACCTGCTCATTTCACATTTATTTTCCACTATCATCTTACCATTTAGAAAGCTGAAGAAATTCACATTTTTAAGGAAACAGTTAGCAAAATTATTAAGAAATGTCATTTTATAGCAACGATTCGTTAGAAGCTGTCAAAACAGCATTTACTAAGGCCACGGAAACACCACTTCGAATTGGGGAATACAAAAGTCATTCCGCTGATCAGATGGAGAATTGCATAAATGCAGCAAAAAAGGCCGACCAGCTAACAGGGTATGCAGTTGACTATGGCGTTCAACTGCACAATGTGTCGGCTATCGCTCATAACATCCTGGAAGTATGTTCTTTTGGGATTGTTTCAAAATTTGAAGGAGGTTTTATTGACAGGGATATCCTGTAAAAAAAAACCGCTTCATCGCAATTTTTTTTTTTTTTTTTTTGGTGTGTTAGTACCAACTAAGCAGTCAACTTATGCCAACGCTTGTCATTGTAATATTAGGATAGGGAATAAATAATAAGCTAAGACATATGTGTTGTTAAACGATTTGCAGCATCGGCAATAATATGCGAAAGAAAGAAAGATTGAGAATACTACTGCTTATATTAGAAAACTATGAAAACTTGCATTCGTTTCTTGCGTATTTCTCTTACAATTTCAAAACTTGAACATAAAGTGTTAATGATAGGAAAAGTTATCTGCACCATATACGCCTATCAGAGATTACCTTTTCGCTCATTATTACCAATTATTTTAACTCGTATAGCTTTCAATTCAACCGTAATTTTTATAGCTTCTTGGCAAGATGTCGATGTTTGGTGTGAAATCAATGAGCGATGGTATTGAGAAAGATGAGCAAGCGATCAATGCCGCTATTGAAGAAATTGAAACATTGAATAGAGCAACTGAAGAACTTACCGATTTGGTTACAACGTTGAAAAAAACGCTTGGTAGCCTTCTCAACGAGTTGAACTATACGATGAGCGTCTTCGAGGAACGAGTTAAGGAAAAAAAACTCTTCAAACGAAACGTTGATAAGGTTTGGTATCAAGTAGTAAACTTATTCATTCATCATACTATTATGTAATTAACTGATGGCGGGTTCTTTTCACGAATCGGTTGCGTAAATCAGTGACTATTCGTTATTGCTATAAAAACGTGAAAAGATGATTCAGTACTAAATATAACGTGAATGCAACCACAAACAATCACAGTAGTGAAGATTACAACTGTTTTAGGGCTTATATTACTCAAGCATACTGTATGGACTTGGATTTTGCAAGAAGAGGCAGTCTTGCGCTTTGCTCCAGTCTTAATCATCACCCACCTGCTCATTAGGATTCATAGATGAAAAGCAATGTCACGAGGTATTAGTAGTATGGAAAAATAGTAAAATAGTAACAATATAAAAATAGTAACACCTCTACTGCAACAACACTAAAATATCTTCTTTTCTTATCTTCTTGTGCAGCGTCTGTTCCTCGTCGGAATCTCTGTTTGCTTGGGAAATAAAATATAAAAAAGTCATTTTAGGCGATCTATACAAACCGCGTACGTGAACTGGAAGCGGAGGCTGCACGTCTCTCGGGGATGTTTGGTTCAGCGCGTTTAGAGGCTGAAAATGCAGTGGAGGCAGCAAATGCTTACAAAGAACTCCTAGCGGTGCTCAAACAAGCACGCGAACTTGCGCAGAATGCATCAACAAATGCAAACGAAGCGAAGGAGTTCATTGTGGGACAGGTGAATGTTTGCTTCTATTTACGATTATCTATGCTTTCATATGAATTGGAATATGGTCTGATGGTCGTGCTTGCAGGCAACCAGCGCAAAAGCAGCGAAAAAAGAATCTGGGAATCTGCTTCGATCAGCGAGTGACGCTCGCAAGATAACTGTCAACGAAATCGCCCTTCTTCATTCTACGCTTGAGCAGAAGGGTGGCACGCTAAAGCAAAATATAGACGAACAGAAAGCACGTATTGATGCCCTTCGAGCAATGTTCGACGATGGAGAAGTGGTAGAATTTTGGTTATTTTTCGCGTTGATTATTTCTTATTCCGTTCGTGCAATATGCAAAAGCTCAGCCACTGTTTGCTGGGCACTGAGGGGAGGGGGCTTCACTATGTAGAATTTGTTGTAGTGCTTGAGAATATTCCGTTCTGAAGTATGAAGTCCTCAATTCGTCTTTAAGCTAGCTAATTTCTTCCCAGAGTATTATCATTGAGTCTTGAAAAATTTCCCTCAATGATAGTGTTATCTCTTTCTTTGCTGCAGTATTGTTCAGTTAATTAAACTATTCGAGGAGCATCAGTGTGAGCTGAAATGAGTGATTTGCTTTCAGATGGAAAAAGCAGATCAGTCGGAAAAGATCTCAGAAGAGACAAAAGAAAGAATCGATAGGGTGACATCGTCCGTCAATGATATTCAACCAGAGCTAGACGAATTCATCAACAGGACAACTGATTTCATTGCAGAATCTGCAAGTTCGATGCAGGATTTCGGCGCTGCAAGAAATCAAATCGCGCAGGTTCCATATGATTCACTTCTTATCTATTTTATTGCTCTAAACGAAGCATATACCTGTTTCTTTTATGGAATAGGAGATATTCATGCGTTGTATTTGAGGTGACGAACTTTTCCACACCAACACTCAATGAACTAGAAAAGCTACAAAGCGCTGCGTTGAACACATCAAATCGGATTCACCAATGTCGCGAAAAAATCGACGCGTTAAAGGAGAAGATCGCTGTCGCTAGAGATATGGTCAATAGGGTTGGTTAACATTAATAATTTTTGAAACAGTATTTTCGAAATTATTAACTATTAGTATCCTGCAGAAGTTTTCTTTCTGTTTCGCGATTACACCGAGCATGGTTAGCAGTGAGTATTCGTCTGCTGTCTCGAGAAGTGGTAATAGCGGCGAATGGTGAAATGCACTGAAGATGGAACCCGTACATCCTTTGCAATGCTGCCTGAGTGTACACAAACTCAACCGTTAAGGTCACTTAGTCTCCCAACCATTTTTTGCCATTCATCTCGGATCTTTCTCCGTGGCAGTCCTATTCCAGCATCTCACTTACCGTGTTGCTTCACAAGGTTGCCCGATTGCTCAGCCTCTTAGAGCAACTCTTCAAAGTTTGCACTCATTTTGTCTGCTTATTTTATTACTTGTATTCGTATATATTGAACGACACGCGGGAGCTGGCTGCACTACTGCTCATGTGACGTATGAACAGATCTTAGTGAGTATGTATCCTACCCCAGTGGAGTAAATAAAAACTTTTTTTTTTCAGATCAAATTAGGTGTTCATTTCGAAAAAGGCAGCAGTCTTGAATTGCCATTACCAACACGTGTCAAAAGAGCCGCCGCATATACAAGCGTGGAGTTCTTCTTCAGGACGACTCTTCGCAACGGTTCGATCGAAATTTTTTTTTATTACTCTGCATTCCTTACTCATTCAGTGCCCTTTTTCTATTTCGTCGTTTCAGTGTGATTTTACTAGAAATAGGCGACTCATTGGTTTGGGGTGTCGAGAACGAGGTACTATGAAAATTTCACAGCACAAAAATATGGCCAAGAACATTCATAACATTGAGTGCTCAGTGATTTGATCTAACAGGTCTGCTGTTGTTCTTCGGCAACGAACAAGGTGTAGCTGGTACACGCGCGGTTCCTACGGACGACTACGTCGCTGTTGAGCTGGTGGATGGTCGTCCGCGTCTGGTTGTGGATCTTGGTGCAGCACCACTCGTGATCACCTCCCATATGTACGATTTCTTTGACCTTTTATTATCGAGATTATTTTGCTCTTCATGCGAAGTATTATAGTTATTGGCCGAGAGCCTAATTCCAATGGAATATTAAATTCCATGTCAGACATTCCGGTAAGACACTTATATTGTGGCTAGTCAACCTTTCTTTTAGTGATACAGCTGATGGACACTGGCGCAAAATCTCGGTAGAACGCTTCGGAAAAACAGCAGTGCTCCGTGTTTCATCACCCAATTCCCTTACTTTCGATGAGGAGAAAACAGCTACACTGAAGGGACCGAAATCGGTGCTCGATCTTCACCAGAAAATGAGTCGACTCTTCGTTGGAGGAATTCCATTTAATGTTAATGTCAGTTTTTTCTTTACCTGAAAATACTCGATTTTCTTCCTCTAAATCTCATTTCTTTTCGCTTATGAATCGGTCCAGAAAATTGTACGAGGTCGAAAGTGATATCGCCGTCACTGAAAGGAAAGATTTTTATCTGAAGTCCATAATTCGGCTACTGGATATACCACTTCTTATACACACATTCTGTGCCACTTTGATACCAATCGAGTTTGAGTTTTTCGAAAAAAAACGTTTAAAATTGTCCAATTGAAGACCGCACAGAGTGTCAGTGCATCGTTCACTTCATTGAGCAGAAAGGTACGTTGAAGTTGAGTGGATTACAGATTTCGCATGATGTGCACAATCGTGACTTCATTGGAGACATCGAAGACGTTCGCATTCTGGGTGAATCAATGGGTCTGTGGAACGCAAAAAGTGGAGGCCGTATTAATGTTCAAGGTGCCGAAAGGCGACCACTCATATCTTCAATGGCCATTGATGAACTCGGTTTGCATTTATCTTATTACGGTGTGCTGCCAAAATTGTGCTTGCTATTTGAAAGCAGTAAATCAGTGTCTTGAAAAGCGAAGCCCATGCGTTTCAAAACTCTCCATCGCAGTTCGCCTTTTCCTCCGCTTCACTCTAGAATTACCGTTCAAATTGTGGAACACAAGAGAGGTTAAGTTTTTTTCAGTAAGTTCTGGGAATAAATGTTCCTAATAGCATATAGCCATTAGTAAAGATATTTTATCAAAGTTTTATTTTCTGCGCTGTCATCCAACAGGTTTTTGCCCGCCTGAAAATTTTCCAGTATGCTTCTTACTTTCCACTAAATTTTCCGCATCGTTGAAATCGTCACACTGGCGGCTCTAATTTTTCGGTTAAAAATCACTGTAGATTCATGAAAGTCGGTTTTCTTCTTCATTTCTTGGATAATATTCGTGACAATGAACTTGATGAATCATCAAAATTTTTTGTTTACCTATTTGATGAGGGTTTTCCTCAAATTCATTCGGATGTATGATATGCTTTCACTTCTAAGTGACTTTCAGATTATTAATGTATACGATTACGTGCAACTTTTATAGCACTCAGTTTCAATGGTGATGGCTACGTTGCGCAAAATCTTGGCGCATGGAATCCACGTAAACAAACGATATTCTCGTTGAATTTCCAAACCTATTCTCCTGATGGATTACTTCTATACGTGGGCAAAGATGTAAGTGTATTTGAAACATTTTTTTCCCATTTTTTCCGTCTTCTGCGTATGCTGCATATCATTTTCGATTTCACATTAATCCATTCATATCCATACACCAAACATTTTCCATTTCTATAAAATATTTCCATTTATATCCTTAAAACATTTTCCATTTCTATTTCTATTTCTACAACCTGGAATTTCTCCATTTTTTTTCTAAAACTGGTACACTGGAATTTGAAACAACGCGAATGCAGTCAGTAGTGATTGTACTTCTCAACGGTTATCAATGCTAGCGTATATTGATTCCATTGTTTAATTTCGCCTCTGCGTCAAAGCATTTCCTCACTGCACTGCTCCGTTTCGTTTTATTTCGCGGTGTTCATACCTTTTTTTGAGCAAGACAGCGCATAGTTATCGAACACTTATCATAGTGTATAGTTATTTTTATTCTAGCGTGATTTTATGTCATTGGAACTACAATACGGTGCAGTAAAGCTATCGTTTGATTTCGGCTCCGGTGTTGGCAAGTTGGTCAGCACGGCAAGCCACTACAACGATGGTAAATCGCACTCCGTATACGTGCATCGTGTCGAGCGTCAAGCTAAATTGCAAGTTGATAGCGACGACGTCATTGAGGGTGAATCGCCTGGAAGCATGTTTGAGCTCAGTGTCACTGATGTTTTCTACGTTGGTGGAATACCAGCAAACGTTTCAGCGTTCGTTAATCATTTGTTGTTTATGGCCCCAGAATAAGGTCGATTTTATATTGCAGAGTGGTTTCCCCGATCAGAGTGACCCCACCTGCGCTTTAAAATGAGTCAAAAACAGCGTAGAGTTTGTTGGGGAGAGCATAAAGAGGTGCAAACTTTGGATCTATGGGTGGAAAAAAACTCGCTTTGCTTCCGCTTATAAGTTAAATATTGTTTTAATCGAAGAATCTCCATTTTCTTATATTCTTTTCAACAGGTCACGCGTTAATATAAGATACTAAAAGGAAGGAGGCAAGAATGGCCAAGTAATTCCTCGGACATTTTTGATTGTCCCTCAGATCTGAGATCTACGATTCGTATTGATCTCATCGGACTGTATTTTCGCTGACTGATATAATCTAAACTTTCTTCGTCGTTAAAGAAGAAAGTCGTGTTGACGATTACCTTCGTTAGCGCAGTTGGCGTGTTGCACTTTGAGGAATCGGTGGATGCATTCTTTGATGTTTCAGACGATCGGCAGCTGTACCATTGCGTGGATGCGTTGAGCGAGTTAAGCTTGACAACGATCTAATCGACCTAAGCAAGGCGACTGCAGCAAAAGGTGTGCAGCAGGGTTGTCCTAGCAGGATGGTCCGTGTGATTTCGCTTCTCTCAGAACGTTCGTCTACTGTCATTCCCAACATAACTCTCAATGGGGATATCGATCTCACGTTGCGTTTTAAGACTAACAAACCGACCGGTTTACTTGCCTCCGTCTATTCGAAAGAACAGGTTACACTTCATTACACTTCTTTTTGGCTTTTATTTTAGTTTTTCAATTCTACTGGTTTTTGCAGGAATTTTTTTTTTCTTTGCAATTCAATCCTTCGGTGAATATTTTGTAGGAAAATATTTTGCAAATACGTCTGGAGAATGGATTTGTGCTGGTCGATTCGGACGAAGGGGACGATTCGGTAAAGACTGAATTGAGTTCAGCATCTGACGGAGAGTGGCACTTCGTTGCAATTTCTAGAACGCCAAGTAAAATACGAGTCAATGTCGATGATTTATATTCAAGCGAAATTGACAGATCTGCAAACTCCGGCAAAGTAGGTGGTTTTTTTATCGGGATTAAATATACTGGAAGTTTTTGAAAAGAATCTCTGTTGAGAGCGTTATGTAGGACACCTTTTTGGACAAGACATGACTGTACATCTTGAGATTGACTTCTTTAAGGCACCCAACTTATCCGGATCGATTCTTTTTGGTCACTTGCCAGGATCAGAGTTCAGCTTTGTAGGATGCATTGGCGACGTCACCTACAATCACAGATTACTCGATTTCGCTGACGTAAGTTCACATAACCGAATTCGACCTATATTAGCTTTCATACTTCTTGTAAGTACAATCGAACCAGGTAATCGGTGATTTCAAGTAGAGTGTGAAAATGTTGTTTTGATGTATTAAATTGATTGAGCTGAGATTCAATGTTTCATTTTAAAAAAATAGGTGAATCAAATCTCTAGCTGTTTAAAGTCGAAGTGCACGATAAAAATAGGTAAGAATCGAAATTTTGCGCATTTGTGCTGAGCTAATATAGATTCATTGCAAACAATTGAGCAAAATCTTATATGTGTAATGATTCGGTATCCTAATGTTTTTCATAAGTTTCATGCGCATCGCATATGGATTACTAAAATTGTATCGTACTGTTTTGCTATACTAGATTATATTTGTGGTTCTGCGCGATTGCTTGAAGACATCAGTGAGGGTTATCTTATTGCATATGCGTAACATGCACTAGAAAATACGCTTAGAATGCCGTCTAGGCGAAGTTTTATCTAATTTCATCGCTACGTTCGTAAGTAGGCTTTCATCTTCAGTGGTTATTGAAGTGTACCTGAACGAATATCTCCCACAGACAATTTATTTGTTCATTATAGAGGTATAAATAATAATGTTTATGCCCCGTGAAAACTAGAAATTCCAAAGTAACATCAGTCTTTGTTTCTGTAGCAAAAAAGACCTGATTGTTATATGTCCATTTATGTCTGTGTATACGAGTTGAATGTGTGTGCGGTGTGATGTTAGATATTATGTATCTTTTTTTTTGCTGTGCTCAACTCTTATAGCATTAGTGCATATATGTGGTTGCAGTCAGTGATTAAAGAAGTGGAACTGACTGGATGTTCAATTGTGGAACCTCTTATGGCTACTTACGCACCATCTCTGAGTGTCACAACGACGAAACCAAGAAGCCTCCCACCTGAAAGCATCCAACATGTTATCGGCGAAACTGCGGCTATAAAAAAAGAGGAGGAGCCAACTCCTGGCGTAAGACTGCAAATTTTTGGGTTACGAGGCTTTGTCAACGTTTAGAAGATATCGCTACCATTAAACGGCATCTACTAATGGCCTATTCATGTTCAGCAAACCTAAAGAACTAAAATCGAGCGGATGTTTAGTTGAGTTCATTCGCGAGTTGAGATCGGAGATCATTTTCGTCCTATTTTAAACTTTCACAATGACTGCACTAAGTCTACGCATATTCTCTTACTCAAAACAAATGATAAATGTAGGTAAAGAAAATGATGCGAATTGATAGATAGGTGAAGGAAATTATGCAAATTGGTGTTCTACTTTATAGTAACTTTGAGAGATTTATTCGCTGTATTGAATACAGCTCACTTTCAAGTGGTTTTTGCAACGTGAAATGGTTAAGGTCATATTGAAGAAGGTTTGAAAAGTGATTTGACCATTTTAAATCAGATATGTTATTTTCCTTGTGCTGCTTGTTTTCGTAGTGATTTCCTTCTCACCTCTTATAGAGTTATTATTCTCGTTGTAATTGGCAGAAGGATAATAAATAAATGTCACTTTTTAGTTGCTAGTTGTTGAATTAATATACGACTCACTGCAGGTAGAGTTAACGGAACGTCCACCGTTGGGTACGCCCAGTGTACGAGGAGCAGATGACTGTGCACTCTTGAAGCGCCCCTACGGCGAGCGTGAGGATTCGAATGGAACACGATTTGGACTTTCACCTTCCTCTCGCCTGGAATTCGATAAACCACCGGGCTCATTCGATAAAAAGTTCGTTTTTTTTCTTGCTGAATCACTCAAGAGTGCGTCTTAAGGCTGAATGATTAGAATCCCAGTCTTTGAGTACAGCCATTGTATAAGGGGCAGATAAATGTCCTCTTCCGTCATCACGGTAGGTTTGATGATTTCAATTGGATATTCTTTGGATGTATGTTGGTTGTTTCAGCAGCGTTTTCTCGGTGCAGTTACGCGCAACAGCATCGAACGGCATTATAATGTTTGCAACCAACAACAAGCACACCGATCACCTGGCCGTCTACCTAGTCAATGGCATTGTACATTTCGCTTACAATTCCGGCTCCGGACAGGTAAGCAATTATTTGCGTTGCATTAATTAGATGATCCATTTGTGACGAGAATAACATGGCAAAATTCTTTAGGCGATTCTTAAAGCAAATCGAAGCATTATGGACGACGAGTGGCATAATATTCGTGCTGAACGTGAGGGTATCGCCGGTACACTTTATATTGACGATATTATGGAAGCGAATGGACAATCACCAATCGGTACGGATGCAATCGATACACAGCCACCGATTTATATTGGTGGTCTTCCAACAGCTCTTGTTCCGTTCGCTACTAAAATCCTGCCAGTATGTTTATCTTTATTATCACTCTATAAGTTTTCTTATGCGTTAATGATATTTCATCTATTCTAATGATATTTTTCGAGTTCTTACTCATCTCTTTATAAAATCTCATTCTTTCCTTGCCCATTAGCCGCTCGCTTGAGTGTCCTCTTTTAGATTATTTTATTGCGCCCACTCATTGGCGATGCCGTACAAGCTAATCGCTGCTTGAATATGCTTGTATCGTTGTTGCTCATAAATAGTATAACCAAAATGCGGCAACTTGCAGAGAGTGTTTTTGCTGGACGAACAGTGGTGCTTGAAAAAATGCTCCCTGATTTTTCTTACACGCATTCAGACAGCTTCTCCATATAAATGTGTCAGTCATTTTAAGGGCGCAAGGTCTGTGTTCGGTGGATGCCTTCGTGAATTCAAACTAAACGAAAAGAAGTTCGATGTGCCTGCATTAGAGGTCGGCACAGTTCCATGTAATCAGTATACAGAAGAAGGACTTTACTTCGGTCGTGAAGGCGGCTATGTGACACTCAGCAAAGATTTAACGGTATATCCTCATGTTTACCATATTTATCGGCTATTGCTTTCTCTGAAATGCTTGCTTTAATAATACTGACAAACGCAGATAATGCTGTTTGCTGCATTAACACCACAGTTGTTTTTGCATCGTTATTCGTTGTTTCTGAATTATTTGCAACCTTCCAATTCAAGTCAACGACTTTCCCACCAGGTCTTGTGAGTTAGTCGAGATATACTACATTGTAAGAATTTATTGCTGATGTTGCCGCGAATGCACTATTATGGCCACATCCGGGAATTTTTGCGGTCGTTTATCAAAGTAAATTCTGCTATAAGAGTCGTTAATTAGTACAAATTTTTCGTCGTCTAATGTCAGTTTATTCGACTGGATCATGCTTCTTTGCAATCCAATCATTGGCGCATAAGATTCGTATTCTTGGTACATAGTGTTCGTATTCCCCCCTTCTCAACAGCTCCATAGGAGCCGTTTTTGTTTCCTCGTGGGGATATTATCCAAATGCTCAATTTTGCTTCTGCACTACCAAAATTTGAGTTAATATTCCTTCGTTCTTTTACACTCTCTCCGTTATATTGTATGACTAGCGTTGATTGATTCCCGGTCGAGAGTTTCTTACATATAGGTTGGGCAAGTTAAGCTGCCAATTATTCTAGGTTGGTTCATCGTTCACCGTCGAGTTGGAAGTGCATCCTCGTACAAAGACTGGTGTTTTGCTATCGGTTGGCGTCCTTGAGTTCTTAACGGTACAATTCCTCAACGGCACAGTAAAGTTCACTGTGGACAATGGTGGCGGTGCTGAAGCAGTCTCGTTCGTACCTCCGTCGAGCAACGCACTTTGTGACGGCCATTGGCATCATATAAAGGTTTCGATTGCTTGACAGTTTCGACGGGGAAATTGATGGTGGTTTATTCGAATGTAGTTGTGCTTCTCATAGTAATGCTCAAAAAGTTTCCATTTTTTATCTTTCTAAATTGAAAGCAAATGACACACTGAGATGAGATGAACCGACCAGAATGAAGTGCATTAAGAAACATGATGGATGAAGGTTTTGACGCAGTTTTTTTGAGTCATTTAAGTCAACCGACGTCTTTTTTTGCAGCTTTATAAGACAAAGAACTTGATGACTCTGACAGTGGATGGTAAAAGTAAACTGCACATCATGAAGAAGGGCAAAAAAACCGACACGAACACGAAGGATCCGCTTTACCTTGGCGGTGTACCGAAAGGTGTGAAACCAAGAGGATTGGATACCGTCGGTTTGTTTTTTCAATTCTTTAATGTAAAGCTTTTCCTTAGTTTTGAAGAGCCCATCAACGAGACAACGCAATCTTATTGGCTCATAATAACGCCAAAATACCACTTCTAATAAAAGAACGTATAGTGGGTTTTTTTAGATGGCTTTGTCGGATGCGTACGCGTCCTTAATATGGGCAAGAAGCCAAGAAAGCGCAAGAATGTGGATATCTCTCAGATACCAGCCTACGGCGATGTGCAGAGAAATTCTTGTCCTGTCAACTAAACTTCCATTTTTTTCCATTCTATTATTCACAGAAAAGCAGCAACGTAATAATAAATTGTTTCTGTTGTTTTTTTCTCACTATTTGCCGTTGTAATATCCACTTTATTTCATTGTTTAATAGTTGGTTATTTTACGAATTTCGCAGCTTTCCCTCCTGTCTAGAATAATATGTTGATGATTAATCGCTAGATTCTTTGAATTTGATATTGCTGGAAAGCGTTCTATATGAATTTATTTGCTCAGAAGTTGAAGTATTTTACTTACGCATTTTTGCTACCCTCCCAAAAATATGAGGGAAAATCTATTTAATCCAATTTAACCACTATGAAACACCTAAAAAAATGTTTTTCTTCAATTACCTGGACTATTTTATATTTTTTGGTTTGAGAGTAAACATTTTTGACCATCAGAAAATTACAAGCATACCGCTCTATTCTTATAATTTAATACTTGTGAACCCACATATGGAAAAGAACATACCACTTGATAGCGTTAAAATAAGAACTGTCATAAGGCCTGAGCAGCTTATGACAGTTGCATTTATCAAAGAAACAAAACGAAACAAAAAAAAAACGATGATCTTTGAATTTAACAAGGAATCAACGAGGATCTTTGAACGTCCTACAGAAAGAAGAAGAACATCTCAAACCTTCGCCGTGATTGATCGATGTCTATTTGTTGGCTGCGAGATTCGCTTATAATTTCTTGTTTTGATATCGGCGAATAAAAGAAAGCCTTAGTGTCGAGTTATATGTCTTAGATGCAAAATGGCACCTGAGAGAATTAATCCAGAACGAAAAGTTACAAAATGTCAATCACTGATACAATGCTTCCGAGCAGTCTTCTTGAAAGCTCTTATGGATGACCGGAAATGGGTTGCGTGGTAAATTTCTGACGGTTGTTGGCTGCTTGCTGAGTTTCTCCAAAACAGCTAGCGATCTTCGTGTCATTGTCTGTTTCCTTGATGCGCCACCAGCTCCATCCTGAAGCTCTTCCAGTTATAATGTTCGACGTTTCGTTGCAAGAAACACTCTAAACTGGGAACGCTGCTAATATGGCTCGTATCAGCATTGAAAAATGCAATGGCTAAAAGGCTTGCAAATTCTACTGGAAGTAAGAGATTAAAAACCACATTCTAAGCGAGGAAAAAATACTTGGAGAAACACTCTAAAGTGCAGAGCAAAATTGGAAATGGATGAACCGCCCGCCTGCAGAGCAAAATATGACGTAGTGAATTTCGATTTTTTATATCTTTTCCTCAATAGTACTAACTCGAGAGACACCTATAGGGGATAAGGGGATCTATCTCGGCAGAAAATCGCAATTTCAAGCTCTGTGCTATTTTGAGGGCACTCCTCCATAAAAAAGAAATGGTGAATCAAAAATCGAAATTAGCATGCAGTCAAGAATGCTCACTTCAACTGTAGAAATTGCTGAGTTTCAAAGTTGGGAATTCGAAGTTGCAGTTTATCAACGTGCCAAATGTTGACGTTATGGGATAAAGAGGATAAATCTACAAAAGCGAGTCATCGCCATAGGTTTCAATCAACACGCATGAAAGGAGATAAAGAGGCAGCAGACCTGTGCGACGAGAGCTGAGTTGGCGTTCGTGTTTTTGATGCTTGCAATGGAACGTTTCGAGTGAATATAAGGACCGTTGCCATTTGCCACAAAAACTTTCAACTTTAGTGGAATTGAGTTACATAGATCAGCCTGACTGTCTAAATTTATTGGATCCACTATCGCACATCTACGCTCGGTTGGACTGTCGAAAATTCGTTCCTCCGTTGTACTTCTCTCCTCCAGCAATTCTCGTTGAGTCTGGCAGCTATCGTAGTCGGCTGCACACGATGCACTCCGCCTAGGGGTCCCTTCTTTTCTCGTTTCGCTATCATCAGCAGTCACCGTGAGCATGCAGGCCGGCGCCGATTCCTTTCTTTGCCCATTACTATCATTTGACAAATATTTATATGGAGAAATAACAGGAATATAAAAAACACCTTACAACAAAAAGAAGGGGTCCTCTAACTTCAGCGAGATAAGTCATTCTCATTTTCCTTTTAATATGCTTCGCTAAAGCGTTATAAAATTCGTTATCTTTTGCAGTTTTATTCAGAGTTCGATGATATGATTCTGTCTTTTTTCAATAAGGAGGCACGATTATACTACTTTCAAAGTGTTAATAAACGATTGACTAACAGAAAATCTCTAAAGTATCTCATGCTTAACGTGGAAAAATTAGCCCACAAATATCCCTAATAATTTTTCCTATAGTCCAACGAACCAAATAGCTTCTCAAACTTTTGCATAGTTACAAAATGCTGCGAGCTGACAGTTTCCACCAAGAAGAAGGGGAGGGTCTCAGAGAACAATTTAAGAGGTTGGAAACCGTAATGAAAAAATCGTAGAGTGGTCTGCTATGAAGGACATCGGCAGCGAGCAATCTAACCAGAAGGAATGTGGATGGAGAAGTCTATAGAGCAGATTTTCGTTAAGAAGCGAATCACTTTGGGTGAAAAGGACTTTGATTTCAACAGAAAAGCGAGGAAGAAGGAACCCAGGAATATCCACTGTTGACGACATCATCAGAGAACGGTGTCTGCGCAGCACATTAATTCAGTTTACTACTTATTTCTTCCTCATTACTGGAAAGAGAAGCTCTTATTGTATTATATGAAGAAAAGGATGACTATGAGATCAAATAAAAACCTTCTTGGCAAAGAGAGATTGTCGTTAATTTTTATAAACTGAGTCAGGAACACCTCGTCATCATCATAATCTGTATCCGCAAGTGATCTGTTGGCTTCTTTACTTCTGCTGATGGCTGGAGGAGGCGTTGTTTCTTGCGAAGTCATTGTATCGGTTGATAAAATGCGCCTGTCGACCGATATCAAGCCGACCTTCAAGAGGAAGAATTGTTTTCTCTTCTATATATAGCTGGGTAAATAGGTTCAACCAGCACACTTTACCGAAGCAGGTATCTCGAAAGCTGTCAGAAAAGCTTTCTGAGACGAAGAATTTACTCTAAATTTCCTTAGTAGGAAAATCGAAATTCAATCTTCCATAATAGTAACACAGCGTTCACGTCAAAACTAAACAATTTCTCATCAAATTTGGCATTAAAAACGCTCACAGAAGTAGTGCTGTATGTGTCTGTTTTCTTGTAGAGTAGTAGTTCTACTGGGACCAACTGAAGGTGTAAGTGAAAACTAAAAGGAGCTAAAGATCGGGTTCGAATCAACCTCTGCCCTTGTGCTTTTTGCCTCCATATCTTTCCTCCTCTTAAGATGTCTTAACACTGCTTTGAACTACTCCTAAATATGGCTATTGCTTAAATTATACTTCAAAAATTTTAAACTTGTTACGTATTGCAGGTTGATCTTCCTAGGTGCTAATTTTCAAGTTGGTTCATCGCTTTCAGAAGGTGTAGAAGATACTTAAATGTGCATAAAAATCACCTGTCGGACCGGAAAAAGCCATTTTTTAAATTGAAAAACTGTGTCGGCAATTGATTCAGTTAAACTATTGGATGTATTATTGCGTAAATTTTATAAATTCCAGGCAATTTTTGAAAATGGTTGATCCCAATGGAGAAGATTGCAAATGCATATTTCGTATCAGCTATTCTGACGTGATTTTCCTTTGCTACTTCTTGATGAGAGGATATACAAATCCTTCATGATGGAGGCGGAAAATTTTGAATTCATAGAGCTAAGTTTATTAAGTTCAATTAAGGCACTGGAAATGACAATCAGCCTTATGAACCTGCAGCAAGTTTTGCTATTATTGGTCGAAAAACGAGCCTAAAAGCGGAAGAAAAAAATCTTTTTTAAAACTTGTCCCATAAATTTACCTCAGTGCTTCCACTTTCTTGTTGATATCTCGCCAATATATCGCTTGGTCCGCTCTGCACTTGGCCTGAAAATTTTCGTTGATTTGGTGTCAAATTTCAATACAGATTTTTAGTGAATATAATTATGCAAATCGAATACGTCATACAATGATATCAAAGACATATAGAGTGAGTATCTGGAAACAAAACTTTAAAAAAAAGAAAAATGCAACAACTAATGCAACAACCAATACTTTAACAATGTCAAATATTGCTATAATATTTGGCAAAACTTGAAGTTTTACCCAAACAAAAGTGAACAAAAACATTGCAATAGAAAACTGACCGTTGCCACTAAAATCTATAGCTGTTTTAAGAGTATCGGTATTGACCGGTTGTACAATTGTTGAGGTGACCGCAACGGTTCCATTCATCGTATTATATGTTGGCGGTTGTAATTGCGTACTGAAAAAAAAAATCAAAGTAATGAAGGAATTTGATGGAAAATATTGTTGAGATGTGATTTCAAATTGATCTGCTTATAATGAGCTCACATTAGATGAACCAATCATAAAAATTAAATACGCGATGAATCATTAAATGAATCTGATGAACAATATGAATAAATAAACCATCAAACCATTACATCAACCATATAAAATCAAATGAACTCATCAAATAGAACGAATCATTTTGTTTAGAAAATATTGTCAGCTAAAAAATTACCCAACATATTCATTATTAAAATTACCCACCGTCTTTAAAATACCTACTGTAAAAAGTGATTTAAAAATGAAAGAGTTGTTAATCAGCTTCCACGCTCATACGAGTGAATCGCTCGTTTGGTGGCAGCGCTCGACTAAGTTAATTTTCGATTACTCTACATTCAGCACTAGAAGTTCCACTTCCGTTTGCAGCAAGGTAAAATTCAGCGAAACTTCTGATATTAATTGAGTCTAGATAGAATGAAGAGAGCGAAATCATCCTCTTCTGAAATTAAAAAAAAAAACCAAAGCCAACGCAGAAGGTGACATACGAAGACAAACGAATTGTAAGAATGAAAGCAAAACTTTCGTTTTACCACTAAGCGAACAGCAATAATCCTCCGTTTGTCATAAGTACAACGATAAGAGGACTCAACTTGTAGAGAAACTAACTTATATTTGCCGAATCCGGCAAGTAGCGCCCCGACATATAGGTGGTTGAACATTGTTGCAGAAGTGTCATCCAGATCGGCAGAGTGCTGTCCGTCATTCGTTTTATGTGATCTTTCTGCCACATTTATGATACAATCTCGGCTCTGTTGATATGACGCTGAAATATATTATGTGCCTTTTTTCCAGTATTTACTCTATGGTTAGGTAGGTTTTTCTTCAGAAATCGGAATTGCAACGAACGGAAATGATTACTTTATTATTCAAATCAGTCTTATGAGAGTATCATTTTCTCCTTCAGGCCTTTTTCGAAAAAATTTTTTAGTTTGTCTTCTTCCACAATTAACAATTTCTTTCGATTTTTACGGTTAGCACTAAAACAAAAAGGTATGTCAAAAAATTATCGATAATAATACCTTAATTTAACCGACTTGCGTAATTAAGCGTCCAGATTTGTGAAAAGTATCCACCAAAAATTTTCTTTTGCTTTTTTTATTCGTACTTCTTCTTCATTTCCTTTTTTTTTTGGAAATATTCCCTAGAAAATTTTTCAATGAGAAGAGAACTAACCTTGAATAATAATAGCTGCTTGTTTTTGCCTTTGCCTTAACAATTTGTATCGTTTTTGAAGTGCAGCCATGTCCGATGCTCGAGTAGTCGGCAATGATTTTTCATCTAAATTATTCAGATCATTTCATTCAGTTTATTTCATTATAATCGACAAAAAAAACTTCTTCAAAATTAAGAAGATATCTATCCGGCAAACATTGACTTCTATAATAAATACATATTTTTGTGCGAATAACATGAAATAACGATCTGGATTTGATGATAGCTAATAACTGTATTATTTAATGCCTAGTAAGATCAGACATGTGTTAGTAGGAACATTTTCAAGTTTTAAACTAGCAAACAATTCGAAAAATTTGATGTTTATGGCGAAGAAACACTCCATTGTTGCATGGGGAAATTTCACACATGTAAACCGTTCCTAATAATTAAACGGGTGGAAAAAAATCATCGATGAAAGCAAGCATCTTTCACTCAGCCATTTAACTCACGCCATATAATGCGACAACGTCAGAACGATGGAAAATCGCTTTCGACAAAGCTACAAAACAGCACTTGTGTATCATTTCTTCCAATCTTTCATGTTAAGAAAAATTCCACTTATTCTAAGTTATTGCGTTGGATCCACATATGGGGGTACATATGACGGAATGATAAGAATAATTTTCTGAAATTTTATCGCATAGCGTTTATAAAATTAGACCACAACATGTGAGCACACCTCGACATAAAGTGTGCTACAAATCAAAAGCGTTTTCGCCGTTGTAGTATGTCTTTTTGCTAGAGAAATTTCAACTGTTCCTCACGCAAGGCCTGCTGCATCATTAAGAAAAACGTTTCTTTTGCTCACTAATTACATTTCAAACCAACTGCAATGCAAGTATTGATTGCATTTGCCTCTATGCCATATACACCACACAGTTCGAAACACTACACAATAGGATGACGCATAATTTCCCTGCCTGCGTATTTTCGTTTAGCCAATAACCCCCCCGGCCCATAGAAATTTGACCGCTGATGAGTTAATTGATTGCTTAGAAGAGAGCATACCTGAACTGCAATTGACGCATGACGTATATTCCGAGTCAGAGGCATCGTCATCAGCGAAATGTAACATACTAGTGAGTTGTTTTTGGAATTGAGTGAGTGCCGATGGATGAGATTCCACGTTCCAAGTAAAACGGTTTCGCAATTCGGCGATGCCTGGATATGGAAACTCCGACATTGTATAAACAATCTGTAAAAAAATATTCACATAATTGCAAACTCATAATATATAGGCATATGTATAAACATTATACGAGCATATGCACACAATTCCATACGAATCTAGTTAGACACAAGTCTTACAGCATGAGAAATAACGAAAATTTCAGGAGCAAAAAATGCAGGAAGGCTATGCCCGTCGATAGGTGGTCAAAGGCCGTTCACATGCTCAGTTTTGAATGTCTTCAGTACACGAAGCAGTCTTATTGCAATTTTATCACTGAGTGTATTTAGCAGAATGTTGTAGACGCGGAATGAACACGAAATCAACTGCTCAAACGAATACTTTATAAAGATAGCTTACCGACATGAAGTTATTGATGTCCATCTGCCGCATTTGTGTTAGTTTCTCACATAAAGTACCCATGAGGGTGTAAAAATGATCCGTGCTCGCCGTACTCAATATTCTCCTATAGTTGAAGTGACGACAGTAATTGGAACGAAACAAAGAATTTAGCTGGTTATTCCCTTTATGATCTGTATCATTCAAAAATGATCTTTTTAATGGAACATAATATCAGGGTTTATCATCGCTGCGACTTACAGTACACAACATATACCTGCAACACCTGTTTTCCACTGGTACCAATTACTGGTCCTTAAGTGGTGTGAGTACAGACTGAACACGGAAAACAAATAATGGCCAAATTTTCTGTGTGTCGATGCCTACAATGTTTAAAAAATAGGTATCCTTTTAAAAAATGAGCTAGCCGACTGTGAGTCCATTCTTCTGACTCATAAACATTTCTCTATTTTGAATCTTTAAGTTTTCCGCTCAATCATGGGGCAATCCCAGAATTTATAGATTAATTTGCTCCCCGCGATATTGGGAATTGGCCACGAATTCAGATAGAAGTCGGAAGAAAAAAATTTCACTTAATAAAAAGCCATCGAGTAGATTCGACCTGCTTTATCTTCACTCCTTTCAAAATTGCAAAGGTTCTTCCCTCTAATTTGTCCCTTTAAAAAAATATTTGACTGGTTTTTTTTCAACAGACCCTTTTTTCTTTACGTAATCATACTCGTTTTCCTGCCTCACTCGCCAATCAGTTTAAATTTATTTTGTCCGTTTATTTCTCCTCCAGTTTCAGTCTTTCTTACACCTATTTTTGGGTTTACGCTACTTTTACTATCTGGAGAGCAAAGTACAGTAAATCACAACATTTTAAGTCACAGTTTCGAGAGACGGCAAAGGTTTATCACAGTGTCATTCTTGCGCCATGCCGCTAATAATACGACGCTTATACGTCAAATCTGAAACTAGGCCCTAAAACAATCTGATATCTAGAATCTACACTTGAGAAAATAAAAATAAGATGGTTGCACTGAAAAAGCAAGAGCAGACAGAGCGTTGAATCAGGTAGGAAAGCAAGTGTAATCAGGTCGAGAGAAAGACAGCGATCGCAAAAACCAGTCGGATGGATAAAAAGAGAAGCCACTCAAACGAAGTAAGAAATAATTGCTTCCCAAAATATTTTTTCTACTAAGTTGCAGCCTCAACCCAAAATCCGGTTGCAAGTTCCGGCCTCTTCCTCCATTTGGGGCGTGTTGATGGGGGATGGGATAAATTCATCTATGTCATACAACGTGATAGCTCTGCTCACATTGTTTTGTTCGCACACAGTGAGTTATTGAATGGTTTCCTGCCAGCTTGAATATGTTTCATGCGTACAGTTTAGATGTTAAAAGCGAAATGCCTACTTGCTAAATTTAGCCCATATTGCAAGTGAAGCACGTAACAACACTTCAGAGCCTTCAAGCATGAGTGCATCCCAGAGACGATAAACACAGCTTTTGGGAAGGCATGTCGCGAACAACGTCAAGAACCAGTGCATCGAAAAGACGTTCGTAAGCGGCGGCTCATTTTCGCATTCTAAAAACTCCATATTGAGCAATATGTTTGTCTATTTATTCGATATTTTCAGCACCTGGGCTATCAATTCTACAGCAATGAAATTTACCACCTCTCACTACAGAACCATCTATAATCTTCAATTTCCTCCCAATGAGCAATTTACTTGGGTTATTTACGCTTGTAAGTGGTCTATAATTCACCATGTTCCAAGTACACTTAAAAAAAATTTTTTTTTCCGCTGAAGAATTCGTTTATTCTGAGGTTCACTGATGGACGATCAATGCTCTTTCACCGATGCCAATTATGGAAACTTTGCGCTTGTTTCCAAAACCGTTGCAGCCATCGAAACGCGAAAATTTGTTACTCTATATTCTGCTCTCTCCCAATTTTCAAACCCATTTTGTCAAAAATCTTTCCTCATTTATGCTATTTTTCCTCATATTTTCCCCGGCATGCACGAGTATCTAATCCCACCACCCCAAAGTGGAAGTGTGTAGAGGTATTACCCATGTGTGTGGTCAGTTTC
This sequence comes from Baylisascaris ailuri, assembly GCA_022845575.1. Classification (NCBI taxonomy): domain Eukaryota; kingdom Metazoa; phylum Nematoda; class Chromadorea; order Rhabditida; family Ascarididae; genus Baylisascaris; species Baylisascaris ailuri. Next base: position 11,710 of record JAAVTS010001927.1, on the reverse strand, counting down.
ATACTAAACGGCAGTAGAGGTTTCACTACTGTTTTCGATAAACGACTTGGTTCGCTGAAGTGCAAAAGTGCACAACATTGACAAATTTTTCGCCTTTTTTCAGTTGTCTACAAATTTAACAGCTAGCTCTTATAGGCTGATTTAAAATGCCCATATCGGGTCACGTCACAAACGCGCTTTCCCGCACCCATTCGTCATCTTTTAGAGGATTCATCATCTTACTGAAGAAAATAATCGTCACTGTCGCCATTCAAAGAATACGGAGCTTTATATCATGGCATGTCGTTTTTTATGATGCTTGAGCCCAAATAAAATTTTCCATAGATGTTCGCCAAGTGAACAGTACACCACTTTTGAGAAGCATTGCTCGTAAATTACAATATTCCTTAAGATGTTAGCTTTCTTGCACAATTCTCAGAAAAATAAATAAATAAAATAAATAAAAAAAGGAGAATAAAGACATGCCCTTTTCAGCTTTTGTTATAGGTGAAACCAAACTAGGCCACCTGAGCAAAGAACTGAATAAGATCACCTATATGTTAGCCGATAGAGGTCCTTTGGATGGCAAGAATACGCCAAAGAAATGAGAAACACACCAGAACTACGCTGTAGTTCATCCAGATGGCGCGCTGTCTTAGGCAGCCTTTGATGAAGCAAACTGCGAAGTACAGCCATATCGACGGAAAGTGCTCGCAACGACTGATCAAAATATCCTTGTGGGAGTACCTGCTCGATAAGAAAGATCATTACCTGCAATATGCTAATTTTAAGCGATTACGAGCTTATCAAAATTTCAGCAGCCATTAGCAAAAAATCAGAAGAAATTATAGGAAAAACGTCACCTAAATATACGAAAGGCTCTGTAACACCGCTTTTCAAAACTTGTTCCTATTGCAAAACCTTTCAGCTCACAAGAACAACGGCTTGCACATGTAACCCGCAGCAGTGGTAGAATACGCAGTAGCGTGTTTCCGTAGGAAACTAACTGATCGCTGTATAAATTTCAACTGAAAATTTCGCCTTTGAGCCACTATGGACCCCAACACTACCTCGCCACATTTTTGGCACCATTATGTGCCAAAAATGCCGTAAATCGAAACTGTCGGATGGGCAGACACACAAACACATACGCACAGATGTGTCGTCGTCTAAATATGCTTTTGCAAAAACTTGTAAC
>JAAVTS010001927.1:0-10525 GCA_022845575.1 Baylisascaris ailuri | reverse complement strand
ATAATATATATATATACTATGCACGTGCATGAAACTCATAAGAGCACGTTTAATCCTATCTTCGTGCCCAATCTCATGAGCGCATTTAAGTAGGTAGGAGGGAAATAAGGAGGAAGCTGTTGAAGAATTTTTTGAGACATAATGTGAAAAGAAATCTTTATGAGCCATTGAAGAATTTGGTGTATGCGCTATCCGTTAGTTGTTTCTTGCTTGAGTTATGTTCATTTTCTCGCCGAAATTTGTAGGCTTTGCTTTTGCAGTATTTTCTTTGGTTTGCTGAAGTTTTGCTCCCACTTGATTTTGCTTCTCCCACATTCTCTCCTTCCTACCCTTGTCACTCACCCATTTGAAGCTTTGAGAAACGTTGAACACATCAAGCTAGATGCAACTTACTAAGCTGGAATTCAAATTGGAAAATACGAGGAAAGTGCTCAGAAATGTCTCGTAAAATACAACCTTAAGTGCGCATTCTTCTTTGAATTCGGTTACTTCTAGTACTAAAGCTGCAATCACGTTGAAACCCTGGCAATATCCGATCGTTTTGTTGAAGCGAGCATAACCAAGCAGCACACGTTTCAGATGAATTCTTTCCGCCTCACCACTTATTCCTGACCAGCCAGTTCGATGCAGATCCTTAAAAGCGATCACGGTAAACTCTTGTCGCAATGGCAGCAAGCCTTGTTCACAAGAAACGATGGACAATACTTGCTAAGTGAGATACTTCAAAGATGGAATCTTTGAAAAAGGCACCTTAATTATTTGGAAACTGAGTCGGTCGTCGTCTGGGTTGATTCTTTCGTTGAAAGCGACTCGACGGGTTTGTTCCCAGTTGAGGTCCAACCGATCGATGTGGTAGTTGGCAAGTATAACCCACAGCTGCAATTCATAGTAACAGGCCTTTTGAACGGAATGCTACTTTACTGGCTGAAAAATTACGTGATGAAAGTATCTCGAAAGTTTGTTTTCTCGCTTCAAAAGTTTGATGGAAAAGGGAAAGAAGGGGGGAGAGTGAGGCCTTTGAAAAGAGCCAAAAATAAATAAGAGGCATGACACAGTTCTTTATTCGCCAATTACCTCAGAAGTATGAAGTGAACAGTTAATTAACCTCCAATTGGCTCACTGAAGTCATCATCAAATGGGAAAAAAACTTTCAACAAAAAGATTAACATTTTAGTAGTTACGTCGTACTGTTGAAAATGATACCTCTTGAAGAATTAATCACTTTCCCTTCTCCACAGTATACATTTACGTACCTTTGGATTCAAAAAGTTGTGTTTCTCTCAAAGTGTTTATTTAATGAGCAAAGCTGCTTATTGAACTAGTTTTCAAGCCCAAAATATAGAGATTTTTATACTTAAACTTGTGAATTTATAAGTATTTCTTAGCAATATCCTCCGAGAAAACATGAACTACTAGTACAACGTTGAGGTCTTGTTGATGTGAACAACGGTGGGCAACAAAAAGAATCTAGCAAATCAGCATAAATGCACCTTTCTTCTAAAATAGCTCGGGATACCATCTGGCAGACGTGAAACGGCTTTCATTGCGTTCAACCATTCTTCAAATCCACTCTCGTTGCCAGGTGGATCCAGTGAGAACTGCAGCTTTGTATCTATTCCTTAAATTTAATATGCGATCATTGGTGAATGAACGTGCAGGTTTAATGTCAGTAGAAAACGAACGTACTTAATAGAAACTATAAGACATTTGTCCGAATATGTGAAAGTCGCCGATTCAAATCCTCTAGCGTTTGCAGTGTTTTCGCTCCTGGCGAACATATAGTTACCAGGTAGTATCGTTAAGCTAAATTCTAATTGCTGTGCAATTATTTTGATAGTTTTGGAGCTTTCAGTTCAAAGCATGAAACCCTCTTTAGCCAGAAAAATGGACAGCTTATACGGTTTGTAACTGTATATTCGTGGATGAACTGCAGATAAATGTGAGGAGAAAGTAGAAACAGTACGAATTTTTGAGGTGGCGCCTTTATTCACTAATCTATAGAAGTTTTAGATGCACATTACTTTGCACATGTGAAAATGCGCGATGGAGTTGTTCATCTAAAAGTGAGTATAGCTGATGATTAGCAAAATTCGCTTAGTGCTGTATTTTCATTGATGGCACATTTCCTCATTTATCGGCTATAACTGTAATATGATGGTGAATTGCCGAAAAGGTAAAATGTTTCAATGATGACGAAAGTCCATTTCAAGCTTAATCTTTTAAATAGGCATATATGAGCAGTGAAATAATATGGAAGAAGAATAAGGAATCAATGAGTGGAGATAAACACTACAAAGTTAGTGTGCTGTGAAAGAAAAAGTCCGATAGCCACCATCAAACTACTTGTGCTGAGCAGTTAAAATTGTATATATTGCAGCTAAAAGTGAACGTTTTTTCAACAGAAATGGCCGCTTCTCTCTCTCTCTCGTCTGCTTATTCAGTTTAATTATTCAACAGATTTGACTAGTTCTAATTACTGTGTAAAATATTTTAACAGTATACTTACTGTATAAATTATTTTAACATTTGTTGACAATTTGAACATGTTTGGGCTCTTTATTGCAACTAGACGCCATATTTGAATTAGCCAACAAAGAGCATAAATTCTTGAAACTCTTCTCGCGGCTTATGAATTTAACATTGCTGTAACGTAGGAATTGAGAAATTCATGCACTTTGGAATGGTCCCACTATTGTTATGCCCTGAATCGACTACTAACGCATATTTCTTATTGTTGATAGCGTTTTCTATCTAAAGATCGACTGATTTAAACATGCTCCATTAGGGTAGAAAACATATACGAAAAATGCATATCATACCACCTGCCTCGTAATTAAATTTTGGTTATCCTCTCATTTTCTGACCTTGTGCAATTCACCTGATCGTGTATGGCATCCTTCAATTCGGCGTGTTGAGGTCGATCAAGCAACTTAATCTTTTATAAATACGAAAAACACAAGGAAAAACTTTAAGAGACTGGGCTGATAAAGAAAAGCGAATAAGTTCGAGATGCTTTTTGACAATGCGACGCTTTAGCTGTAAGAGTTGGAGCAGAAATGTGCCATGCATGCCCATTAAAATCAATCAGTCATTTGCGAATGGATGTCTACTTTCGCAGTATTAAAAAATTTTGTTGCTAATGTGTAGATAGTGGTACTTCGAGCGGAACCTTAATTACAACGCCAACCTTAAGACTCGATTTTATGGTGGTAGCATTTTGACAATATCAGCGATCATTGCTCACGGCACCGCTCTAACAATGGCACTGGATTAGGCACAATTTTTTGGTTTTTTTTTTCACTGCTTCCTCCATTACTTTTAAAGTCTCATTGGATTTATAGGAAGAGTTTGTTGAGCTTACTTCTCTTCTCGGACATAGCCTGCAGAACGGCAGTGATAATATTGCATCTAGCTGCTTGTCGAGCTAATTGATGAGCACGTTGCTTAAGCACCTTCAGAAGTTTCATATTTGCATATTCGACATCACAATACATTTGCTGTATTCGTTCTTTGAGCGAATCGCAATCTGTAGAATTCGACACTCTTCATTGAGAGTATGAAAATTACACATAATAATTGAAAAATAGGGATTATGAATAGCTTGTAAATCCAAAATGAAATCTTTTCGCTTATATAAAGACGTACATCTTCTGAAAAAGGTGGCTCAAGTTTGAAGGATGAATCTGGTTCATTGGCTCACCTAGTTTTTGCAACTGTTGCTCCGTTAAGGCTGAGGATATTCGTTGAGAGCTGTCAGAAAGGTGAGAGCTATCGGTCGTCAAGTCGACGTCGGTGCTAAAAAGCGCACATTTAATTCATATTTTCTTCTTCGAGTTGCGAAGGGAATCTTGCTTAAGCGATCAACTACTATATAGAGATGTGGTGGTTGAATCACATCTGGAACACGAGAACGTCGCGAAAGCGAGAACAACTTTACCATCATAGTAACTCGGCCCATAGAGGGAAACCGGTCACGCATACAGTGAAGTATTTATGGGGGCATCAGCACGAGGAGGCAGCGCAATCCTTCCAATAAGTTGTTACTCAGCACCAGGGTGTGTAACAACCTCCGCTATATTTTCATCGACTCGCTCAAATCACGTGTATTACCTTGTTTAATGAGCATACAACTAGCATACAACTAGCCGCAATTTTATGGGAAAGATTTTACGAAATGAAATTCCTCGCCTTTGCCTACAAATGAAAAAAGATTAGTGCGGCGGCTGAGAGGTTGGTGAGTCAAAAAAATTCGAAAATTTCAATTTCTCGATTCTCATTTGAATAAACTTTCGAATAAGCCGTTGTGGAATGATGACTGCTTTTATAGGTTCACCCAATAAAAAAATAAATCCATCAGGACTTCGTCACTGTCAGCAAGTAAATGACAAACCTAATGCGCCTTCTGCAATCTTCATAGAGGATGCCCAAGAGTTTTTCGAGACACGCACGTCGACGAAACACCATTTCAGGGCAATCTTCTTCGATCCTGAAATGCACATGCTACATTAATTAAGTAAGAAAATATAATACCGTGGTGTAAGTTAGAGTTCAGCGGCTTTAGCATTAATCAATGTTTTATGCATCACATATACTACTTGAATAGTTTACCATTGGCATTGATGTAAGATATCCGGATGAGGGTATGGAAGGTCTTTACAAACAGCTATATTTTCCCAAGGAGATGTTACGCAAACAAGGAAACAAAAGATTTGGGTGTTTTAAGCTTAATCGGCACTTTCTATCGCTTTTGAAAACTTAAAGAAAGCAATTTTTTAAAGAATTCTTATCAAAACCACGTTACTGACTTCATAAGAGTGAAAGAGATTTCATAGAATCTTGTCCACGTGCCATTTCCATGGTCAAACGTCCTTTAAAACGTCTAAAACGTCCAAATGTGTTTTCGTCTTCTTTCGCATGATATCTCGTTTGCCACATATAGCTGCTTAAGAACGTCATTCCCATCCGGAAATCCTACACCACTCCCACACCATTTCGAACTTCCAACGCAAAGTGCATGTGACGAAATGTATTAAATGCGGAGTGCAGAGAGGGGTCTCGTTCGTTCGTTATTCACTACATATCTCTTTGCCAAGGATGGAATTCAATTCATTCCCTCTTTCCTGCGTTTAGACCTGGTACACTATTGCAAAGTATTGTTCGAGGTAACCAGCTAGAGTATACACTATATTATGGCGGATTTTCGGGACAGCTGTAAGACAATTGAGTACATCTGTTATTTTTGCCGATACAACACGGAAGAACACATCCACTTTAGACGTAGTATTTTTTTAAATCCAGCATCCCCCTGTACTAGGTATTTGGTACTAGGTATTAGGTGTAATAGGTATTCGCTAAGGTGCACCATATGCAAAATGTTTTCTACCGTATAGCTGTAATACTTGTTTGAGATCACGTGCAGTGGAATAGAGTATGGGATATTTTGGGGATATATCCGTTTCCAGATTTCATATTTGTGAGGCACAAGTAGTGATGTTCAACGTGCCAATGTTAGCGGAGAAAAGCTTTGCTATAATATCTTTCTAGCAGTCAAAACTGTGAATTTTCGATGCATAAATGCGAAATAAGTGATTTAGAAAGGTTGACTATTCAATTGGCAGAAACTGTGATTATTGTGGCATCAATTCATTGGTGGTTCGATGCCCACTAATATACTATTAGTAATTAATCAATACTGCGAGAAACGTTTCGAATATTTTGTATCGAAAAGTCGTTTGCAGAAGTGCCCTCGTAGAGTTATTACTTTCGCTTACCTATATCTTATATGGGATACCTTTGCAAAAAACAAGAACTGTAAGCTCTAAATTGATCGTTCACCTGAAATGATCGCGTATTGTTGTTGATTGGTGGTTTTCGCATGGTTGTATTGCCGAAGAAGTGCTCTGCAATCAGAAAATTCAAATGTTTCTAGCACTGAAATTCAATTTTTATGTTTTTCCGTGCTCATGAATAACCCCTATATACTGGAATGTCGAACGTCGTAAATTCACTCATACGCTTCCGGTTTTGCTGCTCACTTACTCACCTTTTATTAGCTCATATTCGCCCAAGAGGTCAAAGTAAATGTTGATTGTCGTAGAAGTAGACGGTGGTTAATAAGGCCGCATAAACTATTCACATCTCTTTTTTGATAATTAAATAACTTCTCTGAGAGGTAAAATGTCGGCGTATCAGTATTACGATGGTCGATAAAGCATTTCAATTAGCAAAAATTACAGCTAACCGTCCTCCGAAAGAGTTCAGCATCAGGGAGAGATAGAGAATTTCAAAACTGGTAGTCGATTTCGAACAAGAAGCCTCAATAGAAGCTCCTTGAAATATGTTTTATTTGATTCAATTATAAAGAGGCTTTCGATGCAAACATATTCTCTTTGCTTTGTTGTTGACCAACGATGGGATGTGCCTTACTTGTTGATTCAAAAACAGAAAGATTGATTGATACGAAATTGCAAGCACAAAGATCTACTATCCGATGGATATGAAGCAATCTACTATCCGATGGATATGAAGCAACCTACTATCCGATGGATATGAAGCAATCTACTCTCCAATGGATGTAAAGCAAACGCGCAAATCGATTTTGTTTTAGCTATTCCTTCTACCCTCATTGCGGATGTACTGCAAAGTGTCGTCGATTGCGCTTGCACTCATTCATCACCACACGGCTGTTGCCGTCATCAAAATAACCAGGATTAAACTTTTAAAAGATTGTTCTACAACTTCTTCCACTTCAAATGAATTTGAGTGCAGAGGAGCAGTGCAAAAAGAAACAGTGTTTAGTACTATCTGATGGATTCTGAAGAGCAGTTTAAAGGAGGTGGGGGAGGAATGCGGCGTCTAAATATGTCAACAGTTGTCATAAGACAGACGTGGTGGTTGGGCCATCCATCAAGAACTGTCGGCCAAGTGTGAAAGTCAGTCGAGTGAATGAGATTCGCGCAAGAAGACATTGCTTCCTCTTACAGTTTACCTGTTCATTAGCTATCGTTTCTTGTGCGAGAAACACCTCACTCATACTTAATAAAGAATTTGCTCTCATTTCAACTGAATACGTATTCGACTGTAAACATTAGCTTATATTATAATACTAGAGGGATATTTTAAACTTCACTTATAATATAGAGTTCGTGGAAAATACATGAAACGATTTTTTCTATAATATATGCTGCAATTATTATTATATGCTATTATTGATAGTACATCTTAGTGGTGCTATGTGCAGAGCTTACCTCAAAGTAGCTAGCTGCTACCAACATGGAAGCGTCACTTGTGACTTGAGAGCTGGTTCCTTTGGACAAGCGTGAAGAGACGTTTTCGATGTGTGAATTAACCAACGAGCTGAAAGTGTAAGGGGATGATTGTGTTAATTAATTAATTAATCAATTAATTAGTTAATTAACTTTTAGATATTGCAGCGATTATATCGTCTTCTTCAAATTCTAAAACTCACAAAATAATAAAACTGCTGCGTGATCATTCATCATTAAAAAGCCGCAATCGCGCATAGATCTTCTTGGTAATCCCAGTCTCCTTCAATATTTCGTTGTTGCGGATGTTGGGTTTATTGACAAGGAAAGGGCGACTCTTAAACTCATAAACTGCAATCGTTTCTCACCCAGATTCACAATTTTCGCCATCTCTTAGATTTGAATTTTTGTAGATTTGAAGTGACCAGTAATATTTATTAAGCATGGAGTCAAACATTGCAAACAGCCTTAAGGGCCTTAAGGAGTTGGAAAGAAGGTTACGGGTAGGAGAAGTATACAAGGTGCTGCAAGGTAATTTCAGTGCAGCGATCGGTGAACGTAAAGCTGTACGTGGTTATTTCACTAAGGGAAAGCGAAGAAGACGTGGGTTTGGGAAAATCTGGTTGGTAGGGAACAACACTCAGCTATCAACAACACATTGTGGAGCTGAACGACTTGAGGGGTTGAATGAAGCTCGGAAATGTCGTAGGCAAACGCGAGGTCGCCAAGGCTCCTCAGAACTACGCTGGGAGGCTATTTCAAAAAGTGATATTGCATTCAGGGCATAATCATCAATGGAGAGCATCTAACATGTTAATCTTTACGAACGACTGCGTGATTTCACCCAAAGATTCAGTAGAAGTACAAGACTTAGCGCAAAAGCTAAAAACAGTTTTCTTCCGCAATCAGTCTAAAGACAAGCTTCTCAAAGGAAAAATGGATGTGAAACGAGTTACTTCCCTGACATCTCCGTAACATGCGAAGGTAACGATAGTGGCAAAGCTGAAACCTATGTAAGCATTCGCACACAGTTGGTTGAGACCGACATCAACATTCCATATAGAATACGGCAGGTAAGAAAGTAACATATAATCTAGCTTAGATTGGACAAGAACAATTGTTACTGGTGATCGGATGAAAAAAAGGTTCACGCGATCTGTTTAATTACACTCTACTTTCTACTACTTCGTACGATACGAGATTTCGGTCAACAAAGAAGAATTGTGCGCACAACATTGCAGTTATCTAAACAATGGCTGCAAGTGTTCTAAAAGATATTTGCTTGGGTGGTCGAGGCATTGATGATGTAGGTACATAGCCAGCTGTAATCACGAGATGTGCTAGAGGAATCTACGAAGCCATTTGATCAACAGGTCAACCAACGGGCAGCGGCTCAGAACAACGCTCAACGTGACAGACCGTTTGGCAGAAAGACAATAAGTGTTCTTCCAAAACGACCAATATTTCGACTGGCCAAAAACCCGTCGGTACTATCACACGACAAAACGTATTCCATTAGCGATAGTGGCAATGCACAGAAGATAGAGCAAAATGAACATTTGCTGCACTGCTTTCGTAACGATAGGAACGGCGCAACGAAGTGGAGGAGAACGAGCTGGTTAAAATAGTTTAATGAAGTATATGAAATTCATTCGAAAACAGTGATGTTGGAGCACTTATAAAATGATAGAGGGCAAAAGGTCATCAAGACATAGATTTCCATCGAGGAATAAAAAGGCTAGCTATTCAGTTTTCAAGACGGGACTGCCGAATTCAGAGGATTTTCTCATCCATACACTGTCTGGATGCGAAAATCCTCTGAATTTTCCACAGCAATTTTCCACAACTCTTTAGATTTTCCACAGCAGTTTCCCTTGATGTCCAATTCCCGTTCAATTCCGACTATCCTTAGGAAACTGATTACCTCTTCGTTTGAAGCTAATTACCTGTACTTTCCATTATTGCGAGAATTTGATTTCTAGATTACTGGCATCGAAAAGTGTTCCGCTTTTTGCAACTGTGTGTTGTTTTCCAGCAACTTTTCACGAAGAGATTCACTGCTTCTGTGCTCATATGTGATGCGTGCTATGTTTGAGTTTAATCACGTTGAATTAGTGATTGTCATCTCATGGCCCTAATGAATCGAAGAAAAATGTGTATTATACGCGGAAGTGGCACTCAGAGCCTCAGAGCGAGCAAATTTCTAAAATGAAATCCAGCGGTGACTTTTTCGGCTCTTGTTATTGCTTCCTCAATGATCATATCATACAATTTGCTATTGGTGTTTCACTCATGAAACCGCATTTGCAAGGTCAAAAGCACTCATGAAAAACAAGTCCAGATCAGTTGTAATCTGGTTATGCAGTCAACCTCAGGAAACACAGTTGAAGTCTTACAGTTAACGTCAGGACCTTTGATCTTTTTCAAAGGTCACGTGTTGGCTCCGGGTTAAGCCTGGAATGGAATCGGCTCCGGGTTCCGGGAATTTTTCCAACTAGTTTTTTTTTTGAAATGCGGTAAATATAAAGAGTATTTTTCAGTTGGCTCATTCAAAATACAGCTGTGAACTTTTCCAGCATTTTCCCACGACTACTCTTTCATTCCCATTCGCAGATTTCTATAAAAGTGAATCACTGCAACACCACATCTGTGCATAACTTTTTTACGCCTACAGTTTTGCGGAGTTTGGGATTCGGTCTAAGTTCGCAGCACTTAGAGAATTGGTGAGCAAAACTGTTAATGGATCAGTTTCGAAGAAACCATTCAAAATTTAATAGATCGAAGCAAATTAGCAATAGCTTCTTTATTGTTTCTGGATTGAGGGGAGTCATAAGTGACTTCGGAATTGGGCTTGACTTCGGAGTTGGGCTTCCACACAAGTTCCTTTACATAGTTAATAAGAGTTAGGCCGCCAATTTGCTCAATCCTCAGTAAACAAAGGGTGGCTCATAATGGGCTCTGGAAATCTATTAATAGAGGAACATCAAAGTAGTGGAACACAAATTATAAGCAATCGATACCAGCCAGATACAAACACACTCATTTTGATAAAGTAAAAGTTAGAACAAAGATTATCTTAAATAAGCATTTCATCAACTGCTTTTGGAGGGTATGATGAAATGCGGATGCTGGAAGAGGAAAAAGGCAGAGAATTAATTTTTTTTAAAAGAAAATCTAGGCGAATATTCCACCCTATAAAACACTTTTCTTCAGTCGAATAGAATTAAAAAATGCACTTTCCAGCTATGCGTCCGCAAACA
>JAAVTS010001926.1:20839-34310 GCA_022845575.1 Baylisascaris ailuri | reverse complement strand
CAGAACATATTAATTCAGTCGCTTAATTTAATCCACTATAATCACTGACTACTACCATTTGAAAGCAATACAATAACGTCTTCCACAAATAATAACAGCATCACAATGTTATATATTTCAGAAATGCCCAACATAGACCCAATGGGAAAATAAGCTCTTATATTTAAGAAAATAAAAGTTTCACGCAAATTACTTGGAAAGTAACTTAGGTAAATTGCAATAGCATCAAAGCAAGTTGATGCGTAAACAAAAGTACACCACTAGATTGCAGCATAAAATTCAAACCAATATAATCTCAATCTAAAAAAGCAAACAAATCATATGGTTGGTAAATTTTCAACCACATCCATAACGCAGTACAATGAAAGAAATAGGTGATTACAGGTGTATCAAAATCAAACGTATTTAGGACGGATCATATTTTGTACAAACCCATATCTCAACTTTATATAACACTTTCCCAAGTTTTAAACCATAGAGTCGATCACGATAACTTCTAAAAAAAATCTAATCAGTCATAAGAACTATAAAATAAAGCATATTAGATCAACTCCATGAACCTTATCACAGTTTGCCTTCTTAAGCAATTCATTTAAACAAAACGCCAAACCGAAACTTCCTTGCTCAAGTTGCCAAACATCTATCTATACTTTATTAATAACATAAAGCTCTCCTATTTCACCGTTCAACCAAAACAAACACAAATTTTGCTCATTTAAATATCAACAGCAGACGCTTTAATCTCGTACACTCCCCTTTTAACTCTCCTTTGAATAACTTCTAAAACAATAAAAAAATAGAGAAATGAATAAATAAAATAAAATAAAATAAAAAATTCACACTAACCAATTCACCAAAATTATAAATATTCTCGCCAAGAAGTGCAGCAAATCCCAATAGTACAGCTTGCATTTGCTTTTCCGATTGTGATAGCTTATTTTGATCTTCACATCCTAAATAACGCAATGCTTCACGATAGTAGCCCGCATAATTGCCTATCTCTTTCAAATAGACCGCTGAAACCTGAAAATAAAACTTGTCTTGATATAAAACTTATCATTGATAAAACTTATAAAACTTTCCATTGATATGATAATAAAACCATTAATAAAACTTATCGAACTTATCATTGATATGATAACAAAACATTCAATATCCAGACATAAAAACATTCCTATGCAAACAATAGACACATTTTAAAAAAATCTGCTCAAATTTTTCAGTAAATGATCAAGTAACAAACAAAGTAAAAGATCACATATCCAAGAAAGCCGAAATAAATCCCAAATGAATTGCACCCGTCGATTATTAAATCGTGCTCTTTTTTTTCGACGTAATTTATATACTTTTTCGACGTAATTTACTTTAGCGATATCTCTATAGACTTTTCATATTGCATCTTCTAACATGATATTATATTACAACGATAATCACTAATCTAAGAAAACGTGCTGATTAGAAATTACTTTATCTCATTAGCAACAAAAAAGATAACACTTCCCTCAACCTTCAGCTTACCTTATAGAAAGGAGCATGAACAGGTGTTACACCGGGTAGATCATCTAATTTTGTTTGCGTATCTTCAACCATTTGCTAAAAAAAAAAAAAAAAAGAAACAATATAACAACAATCACTTCAGGAAAAACTTAATTGAAATCCAAAGAAAAAAACTTAAATTTTCGTCGCCCAAAAAAAAACCACATCATCACTAAACTGAAAGCAATTAAAAGGTCACATGATATAAAAAAGTGCAGGATATGGTCGCCGATTCATAGCCAATAGTAATACACCGATTTTAGAAATCTTTACCAGAATTGAAACATTTAGAAGTGACCGCGCACATCCGTAGCTTCAGGCAAAGACAATTGATTGTGCCAGTAGCCAGATAGATATATGGACAACCACGTAAGTATATGCAATTATGCTCAAAGTTAAAAGAAGTTAAAGGAAACAGTAAATACTGAATTGCACACACTTTGCATAACTAAAAATTGCAACGCGAGCTTTCATGCTTGAAGAGATAGGGAAACAAAGTGTGGAAAAGAGGGGGGAGAGTGAAATAGTACAGATTCGACCTCCCTACAGCAATAATTAAGTTAAGCCATCTCAACACAATCAAAAGGTCAAAGGACCGGAAACACCTGGTAGGATTCACTAAAAAACCAACTTCTATGTGCAACAATGAAGCAAAGCCCAAAACTAAATTGGTTTGTTCATTGGCTTGCAATATCACGACTTCACCATCAACATCCACAAACGATCTCTTCAAGGTTTGTGTTCATGGACTAAGCCATCCTAGCAATTCAACACAGCAATCAACTCACCCTAACAAGTTGTATGTCAACACAACGTTCTGCCTTATCTTTATGTAGCAGTCGAAGCTCGATTTGTCCAGTCCAAACTCGTACCACTGCCTGCTTATCTTTCGATACCGTCTTCTCGATTTTACTCAAAAATTCATATGCAGATTCCTTATCTGAAAGGAAATTTCTAAAGAAAAAGCAGATGGAAATAGAAATACTTCAATAAAAACTTATATAATCGATGAATTCATCCACCATTTCCTCTTCAATTAAGACGTCTAATGCTGCAAAGATCATCCACTAAAAAAAAATAAACGCCACTAATTTATGGTACCCTATCACCAAAATTGCTCAATCTTTCCCCTCCTCCTCCCCACCCCCCCCTGCACCCGGCTTTTAGCATCGAACGATGAACAATAATAAAACAAAATTTTAGAAACAAAAAAATATATGAAAAAAAACTTCATCTAAATATACAAATAAAATAAATAATCGAACGTAAACATTAAAATTTACTTCGACTGAAGATCGATTTTGCTACCGGCATAACAATTTCGACAAGTTGAAGTGGATTGATACGATGCTCGAATTCTTTGATAAAATTCTCGTAGAAATCTTTCAAATCGATTGATTTTGTGAATGCCTCTTGATACATTACCGATTTTAATTCGACGGTTAATTGATGCCATAATCTATAATAAATTAAATAATATATTAGTTTTTTATTTTATAAATATTTTTTCAATTATTTAGTGATGCAAAGTTCAAAATTTTATTCTCCTCTTTTCATTTACAATTAGGCAAATTTAAGTAGGCAAATTCAAAATGATTACCTTATCAACAGCTTATCAATAGAGATATAACTCAAACTAATCGAAATTTACGATGGTTCTTGTCGTTATCAAACAAGTGTGGCACTTAATTTTGAAGACAGGTAATGAATCTATGAAAAATTAAAGAAAAATAATTTCTTAAAAAGATTCATAAGCGATGAATTGTTACGGCGGATTACTCAGATTACTGAACTTGGCAATCTTATTGTTTAGATGCTGCAGGTAAAAGAGGCCAAAATTTCTTGATTCAGAGCAAAAATTTGCATAAAAACTGTACGATTAGACTATATATGTGGGATGCTTTCTCTCAATGTCATGCTTCATTTATTTCCTATATGAAATGTGGTAGTAGTAGCGTTATTTTTTTTCTAGAACTTAGGAAAATTTCCACTTCCTTTATAAGCTTTTATAGAATACGACTATAATGGATGAAAAACGAGAAAAAAAACAGGAAAAACCACCTGATGGAAAAGCTGAGGCTGAAGAAACAATGAAAAAAGTTAGAGCTAACTTTTTCGTGTAGAGTTGCTCGAGCTTTTGCCATATATCAGCCACATCGGAAGTCGCCGATCCTTTCTTCTTAGCCAAATAACGTTCCACTTTTTCGGCCATTTCTACTGATGATAGAAAGTAACGACAACGAACAGATACGCTGCGCTATAAGATCACCTCCATCAGCACCTTTGTTATCACTGATAAACAGTTGAATTTCAGGTGGCAGTTTATAAATCCGATAACGAAAACTATGACGTCATATGGAAAGACCATGATACCCCTTCCCTATTCCCCCTCCCATCCCTCACCTCCATCCTCCCCCTCCCCCCTTACAACGACCGGCAAGAGCGACATCAGCAGACATTAACAAATAAAGCCTAAAAGCAAGATAACGACACGAAAAGGAGGGGTAATCGAAGTTAAATCTGAGTTGTATCACAGAATTGGTTAGTGAAATCTCCTAAGTTTAGCTCTCATCTTAGGTTCAATTAATGGCGATAAGTTTGTCAACAGGAAGTGTCATAGAATATTTATGTTGAAATATATCGTATTTTCCATTTATAAACCCCGGGGGTTATAGAATTCATAATCTTCCTACCGAGGGTTCACTCTGAATGACAGTCGAAGTTATAAAGAAAAAACAACTTCGTAAATTTCGAAACGGGTGAATAAAAGTAAGGAGAGGATACACCTTCGAGGATAGCTGCAGATGAGTTAATTATTCGAGATAGGGTTTATAGCACTCGCAATCTTTCAGAAGAGACCTGTATTCAACTACAGGGACAGAAGGGGGCGGGGGGGGGGGTTGTAAGCAATAAATATGGCGATATGCAAGAAACTTTGCAGTAATCTCATCTGAACGACGGTCCGTCGACTCCCCCTCCCACTTCGAAAAAAGCGCAAAAATAGCGAAAAAATGACCTCCACCTTAAAGCCAGCGCACAACAACACGAAGAAAACAACAATAAATTCTGCCCCGAAAAAAGGAAGAATTAAACTCATTGAACGAATCGCTTCTTCACTAAATTCAATTGTCATCATCCTCTTCATTAGTCATCCGCCTTTCAATTTTTGTATATTAATAAATTAAAAATTTGCACGAAAACGAGAAGAATTACAAATATTATAATAAAATAAGTGATGAAATATTTAGCATTTTATATTTTTTAAAGTGCCAAAATAATTTTAAACAATTACTTGAAAAAAAAAAATAAAGTAGGAAATATTTGCATCATACATTTCCTTCTTCAGTTGATATATTGTTATTCGAATTTTTTTTGGATTTTTGTGATATAGTGCCACTAGACAAATTATCTATCATTTACGTCATCAACGTACGATCCGCACGACATTTGCGCCGTGAGACGGGGAACATTTGCGCCTTGACACCGAGGACATTTGCGCCTTAGCAGCGGGATCGGTACCAGGTGGTAGGTAAGTTCTGTTTTGAATTATTTGTAAATGAATCTATATCATTAAATTTGATGCCCACGTTATTCAAGCATAATTAAGCTAATCAAAAAAGGTTCGATATGCTTCAAGGTTTACTTAGGTTGTTAGCTGTCTGAAATTTTAGTAAACGTTGTTTTTACTCTTTTGCAATCTACCCGTCAACGAAAACTTTTAATTTCTAAAAAACTGCATTAACCTTTCTCCAAAAGACCGTGGTACTTTAGTTTATTATCTGTTTTTCCTAAACCGGTTGGTATCTATGTTTCGTTTTGACAGGTTTTTTTTTAAAACCATACGATATAGTTCTTTTCAAACCGTTAAATCACACCATATAGGTTTTCCAAAAGGTTTTTTTAGACCATACGATACAATTTATCAAACCCTCTATTCGATATATAGAAAATACCTGTCAAAACTAATTTTTTTTTTTTTCTGTAAAAAACACTCCAAACGTTACCTGTTGCAAACTTAAGTGGGACGCAAATAACACAAAGCAATACAAATCTTCTTTTATGTAAAAATGAGAAATCGTTTTTTTTTTTTTTTAATATAAAGATGCAAGTAGAATTTTTCCTACAAGCAGCAGTTGTTAGTGAAATAGGTATTCGTATCATATCATCTTTCTAGGTAATTTAAGAAACTTTATGATTTTAGAGTGAAACTAGCAGACAAACAAACAGACAGACAGACAGACATACATCCACATACCCATAGACACAACTGCTGTATCAGCTTTCATAAATTTGCATAAAAATTTTTGCTAAAAAAGCAATTCGTAGTATATTACTAATATTTTGTCGAAGTAGTATATTTCTGCTGTTTCGTATAAATGGGGGTATTTCGTGAAAAAGTAGATCCCATTACCGTAAGCAATTCTACATTTACAACCCCGGGGGCTTTCCAAATTTCCCTTCCATAAATTCAACGGACTTATTTATATCATTAGATAATTAAAGCACTTTATTTAAGAAACGTCTTTTGTATTGTTTAAAGGAGAAGTTTATTTTCGCGTTTATTACATCATTACCACTATTCCATATCCACATTTAAAAAGCACATATTGTTTGGGAAAACACATTTATTTGTTTGTTATGTTGCTGGTCAAATATTTTTTATTTTTTATCCTTGTTCCTCTTACTCAATTGAATAGTTGAATGAAGGTTATTGATTGGTGATAGTGCTGCTGGAATTTATATAGATGAAATAAGAGTTGAAAGCATCGTATCATCTAAGGCTACTGCTATTTATATCGAATTAGAAAATCACATATCTTTAAGGCTTGTAATCCGGAGGCCTTTTCAAGACCGTTTCGATAGACGGTGTAATTTCCGGAATTTTTCCTGACACTCTACGAATATTTTATGCGTTTTGATAGTTACCAAATGCCAATCCACAGACTGGCCCTTGTTCCATAGCTGGATTAGCAAATGCGGAAATCTATGGCTTGACTTCGATATAGCGGCTTGGCTATAAAAGTTGGGAAATCTCCGGCCGCAATTATATGGTCCTGTAGTCCGTTGCCTTATTTCTGTGGTCACGAGCGGCAAAAGCTTTTTTTATGCACGCATTGAAGCACTAGTATGGTATTGACAGTAACTTTTAATATTACTTTTTCTTACGGTAAGGTAAATATTTGGTATTTTAGTACTTGGCAGCCAACAAGTTGATATTTTTTGAGGCGGACAGTTGCGCCGTGGATAATTCAACGAATCGTAAGTATTAACTTAGCAGTTCTCATTGTTGTGTGACGATGGTTGTGAATTCCTCTCTTGCATGGCGAGATTATGGGTTCCCACTCCTGTAGCCAAAGGCCTATAGGGTTCCGTTCTAATGCCCGAGCCAAGGGTCTCATTCCATGCCCAACGGGTAAAAAAAATGCTCTATTTCATGATCTGGCTACGGGGTAAGGCCATGACTGCATCACCAACACTCTCAACTCGAGGAGAATGTGGATGGAGTGCAACATTGATCATCTCTTTTATTGCTTATATTATTTTTACAGCATATTAATGTATGAAGAGGCAGCAGAATCTACAACTAATGAAACCAATCGGCTTAATAACGAAGCTCGAGATGGAAATGAAGTTAGGATGAACGAAGATGAAACTGGTCATATTCAACCGTCAACTTCAACCATTTCATTTGATGGTGAAAATCATTCAGCTGAATCCACCTCTCATCAGAATCAACCCGGTAACGGCACACGTGATATCCACTATCCGACAAGTAAGATTTTATGCTTTTTTTTTTTTTGCAAATCTTTGCAGAACTTAGGAATAATGAAACATATTTATATTGTGCAAGCATGCTTACTAGGATTGTCGAGACTACGACACCGTTGAACACTTCGACCATCAAATAGTTACGGCAGTGACACTTGCGCCATAAAGCGGAAAAATTCTTTTCATATGCATTCTTCGCAAAAGAATCTGATTCTTGAATTTAATTTTTTAAACCTTTGAGTGGAATGATGTATATTTTTTATAGATCATCCGCGGATCAACTGGAAATGTGCCGAATTAAGACGTATTTTATCGGATTATAGAGAGAAGGGAATTGGTTCAACACGTGAGGTGGCTGCTCGAATAGCGGAAATTACTGGCGTTTATGTTTCCCATTCGACCATTAGCCGTCAAAGTAAATCGTTAATCGACCGTTCATCTCGTGTAAGTTTAATGATATTTATGTTATTGCTATTTTTTCTCTTATTAAAATAATTCATGAGTGATTCCGTTTTAGGATTGGGGTGGGGGGGAGGGGAGGGGAAAGTAATAGGTGGGGGGGGAGGGGAGGGGAGGGATAGGTTTAAGCATCATTTTTGGCACAGGCATAAAGGTGTTGATATGGAAAACCAACTCAAAAATGTCATTTTGCTGGACATATGGGTAAGGCAGTGAGATGCGGTTTGTTATATATGCCCATGATCAGGAGGGGGGAGGGGGGGGCTAAAGTGAGCTTTCCGTGTATAATCTCCCGTCCTTACGCTTTCTACTTCACCCTTTGATCTTTCCGATACCTCCACGAACCATATTATAGACTTTAGTATCATTAGTTTCCAGATTCACTACATCTTCTATACTAGGGAATAGGTTTTCTTATTAAAAGCCGGCGTTGCTGAATTGTTTGAAATTGAGGACTCAGTTTGATTCCATGTCAACGAGGATGTTTCCTGACCCAGAAGTACAGTTGATTCTGACTTCACTGATTGCATCCCTATATCGAACACCTGGATGAATCACCTATAACAGGAAATGTTGTTAAATGAACATGGGACATTCAGATTAGGTGGGTATACAGGTGATCTGAAAGTGTGAAGAATTATGCACTTTTTTCGTAGTACATGTTAGTAAGTTAACTGTTACCAATTCAATTAACTTAGATTCTTCGAAGTTGAGAATCAGCCGTCTAGACTGTCATATGACCTTTAGCATAGATAGCCAACTGGACTTTAGTATGACCTTTTGTAGGAATAGCCAGCTAGACCACTGTGACCTTCAGTAGAAATAGTCATCTAGACTGTAGTATAACCTGAAGTACGAATAGCCATTTAGACTAAAGTATGGCCTGCAGCTGAAATAGATAGGAAATAGATCTGTTCATAGCGTATAGAAGATATGGGATTTGCCTGATCCCATTCTACGCTAAACCTTTGGTATATTGGCACATTGCGATTGAATTGACATCCTCATACAATCAATCGTCTGAAAGAACCGTAAGAATCATATCGATTTAACACGTAATATGTTATATAGCACCAAAGTTTGTTAATATATGGCGATATGTGTTATACACAAATAATATTTGTTGACGCCAAAATATGGTATATATGTTGTATTTTCATGAAGTTAGTGTTTTAGCCTCGACGACGTAATCGTGACGAACCATTAATAGAGCATGGAATGGGAATTGCCGAGTATAGACAACGGGCATTAAGTGATCATGAAGATGAAGAATGTGATGCTTCAACATCCACTTATCGGCCGATCCATAATTTGGGTTCAGAAACAAGGATGCCACTACCGATCATCCATGGTAGAAATGGTCCTGTGAGGTAGATTTTCATCGGATTTTTTGCTGATATCCACCACTAATTGTAAAACGTTGTATTTTGTTAAGTCTATGTTTTGTTGTTGAAAGAAAATGAATTTTTCTTCGAAGAACGTCGAGAGGAAGTGAAGTTGTATTGACACATCGTTCGGAGATACTCGACATCCTCTTTTTATTGTTACGGGTATTTGACTATGAGTAGAGGTGTACTTTTTGCCTGCTTTCTTCTAAAGGTAAGCAAAAGGATGACAGGCGTTTATGCTGCTTGTGTAATTATGCAGGTGCTTATTAATGGTGAAGGTGATAACGGGACATGGGGCGGTCATTTTGGGAATTTCGATTAAGCTTGAATAACATAGCCAAAGTTTTTATTTCATGCTTCGGTGAACTGAGTTTGCCAATCCATACCTATATTTCTTAGTACTGAGATTCTTAAAGCTAGCTTCATTAGCAAAGGTGCAATGCTGCAACACCTGTTTGTTTATTTATATTCGTCTAAGGGGGAGAGGGGTGATGATTGCTTAGCGTAGGTATAAAAACGGAATCCTTATATTATTCAGGAGGAATCAGGGTAGGCTATAATTAGTGATTATAGAATTGAGTAAATTAAAAGAAGATAGATAAGTAAATTAATTTTAGGGCATCACCAATGACACCATATTATATGTCATTTTCGGAGCGTTTCAAGCAAACTTCATTAACGGTACATATGAGTGCAGATGAGGTTCGTATCTACCGTCACACATCCCATTCACGTGATGGTCGATCGATTTATTTTAGATGTTCACGTTGTGATAATATCAATCGGAAACTTCGAACCGGTGTGCTTTTTTTTATTTTCCTGGATATTCCTTTCTGGGAAGTTTTTTTTGGGGTTCTAATGAGGCTTGCATTCTTCCGTCAAATTTACATAAATTTGGTTGTATATTTCTTTCTATTTTTATTTTTATTGTAATTTTTGCTTTATGCTTTATACTGTTTATTATAAAAGAAGAAGTTACGCGCTGTTTAGAGTAATTTTCAGTTGGATATATTGTTGTTAATCTTTTGCTTTTGTTAGAAAGAGATTAGATGTATATTGAAACAAACTGGAAATTGAAATCTTTTATGTGACCATAGGAATGCATCCATTTTTGCACTCTGTATCGTTCCATTCTCATCCATTCTAACTGAATGAATTGGTGATTACAGGTATAACCCCACGTATTAAAATGGTGGATGGTATAGTGGTGGGTAATTTATTTCCCGGGCATCACCCAAGATGTGAGCCGATGACTGTGGTGGCTGCACGGGCATTGGAAATCGAGCGACGTTGTCGTAAAGATATCATTAATGGAATGGATCCTAAAGAAGCATGGGAAAAGGTTATCTTTCATTCCTAATGTCTTGTTGAAGATCTAAGAATGTGTGGGTAATTTGCAACGTATGATTTTATGGGAGCTTGAGAAAGGATAACTTGCAACATCTGAAGGATATGGCTTGGGAAATTATTTGGGAAAAATAAGTTCTATCACTGAAAATGGTTTTTTTAAAGGTTTATTTTATGAAATATCCTTCATTATTTAACGAATTGTTTTATGCATTTCTTTTATACGATTCCATGTGCATTGTTTTTATTTTAATATTTTGTTTTTATTTCAACAAATGTGATGATTTTGCAAGGATATTATTTTTATTTATAAGGTAATTTGAAAGGTAGAGAGTAATTGTCGTTATTATAAGGTCGGTTGGCAGTATAAGGTGATTTGAAAGGTAGAGAGTAATTGTCGTTATTATAAGGTCGGCTGGCAGTATAAAGTAATTTGAAAGGTAGAGAGTAATTGCCGTTATTATAAGGTCGGCTGGCACTATAAAGTAATTTGAAAGGTAGAGAGTAATTGCCGTTATTATAGGGTCGGCTGGCAGTATAAAGTAATTTGAAAGGTAGAGAGTAATTGCCGTTACTATAAGGTCGGCTGGCAGTATAAAGTAATTTGAAAGGTAAAGAATAATTGTTGTTATTATAGGGTCGGCTGGCAGCAATTGCTGAATCAGCATCGTTGGGATCGTCATCGGTTTATGGTCCGGGAACTGTATTGGCTGCATTTCCCAATTGGGAGAAGTGCAAACATCTTTATTGCACTCTCAGAGCGAAAACATTACGCAGGCGATTGAAGAATGAGTCGTTTGATCCACAACGAATTGCCATCGATCATCCAGATAGGTATGAAAATTTGATTGCTCTTTTTATTATATGGAGTGGTAATATTATCGTTTTTAATAGAATGCTTAAATAAGTATCTTTTAGGCCTGATTCACATGCACCAAGAAACGGTGTCGATGAAATATCGCAATTCGATGTTAGTGAACCACCTCGTCCTAAACGACCACGCTTCACACATAATATGTTTGAATTTGAAACCTTTTATTTACTTATTTCTTCTAGCATTCTTATGACTATTAAATTTGATCGGTGAAATAATCTATTTGATTTGCTTTAGCGATCAAACTCCGTACGGATGATATCCCATACGAATGATTAGAAATTACAACATTATATATTATGAAATCTTAGGTACAGCTTTTATTACTGCCTGGAGTTTGAATTTGATGGATTTTCTTTACTATTTGGAGTTGAATTTAATGAATCTTTTTTTTGCTACCTAAAGTTGAATTTAATGAGTAAGTTTTGCAGTGATTATAATATATTGTTGCCATTTAATGGCGAACATGGTGACGATGAATATGGTGGTTTTATTGGTGAGGATGAGATAGCCGGAAATGAATTCGATGAAGATTATATCGATGACGAATTGGACGACGAATTATATGAGAAGAAACTCAACGAGGATATCGATGAAAATATTGAAGTGGTGGAAGGTGAAGAGGAAGTCGTCACTTCGATGTCATCACCTAAAAGTGATCGTCATATGAACACGGCCAGTGAAGAAGATAATACATCAATAGCAGTTGAAGGTAACTTAAGTGCTTTATTTTATTTGAGTTTTGGGCTTTATTTTTTTCGATAAGTGGGATTAAGATTAGAAAATATTCGCTAAAAAAACTCTCATTCAAGTTTTTATTTTTATTTTTATTTTAATTTTCTAAATTTATCGGATTTTTGTAGCTAAAATGGGAATTATTTAAATAATAAGGTTTATGCAGATGATATATACTAAAATAAAAAAGAGTATTTTTATTTAGAGGATTATTGATGTATAAACGAACAGAATGAGAATGTATACGTTTTTGTGTTATAGATAAATATAGGTTTTCTTCGATTATGCCGATAATAGTTCAGCTTATTCGTAAGGTAACGTGAAGCATTTCAGAGCACATCATAACGAATGCTGAAGATACCATATGTGACGATGATATGCATCTACAAGCCGAACATTTGCTTTCACGAGAAAGAATTCCGACGTGCGTAACGGATACAATCGATGCCAATGTTTCCGTTGATGTGGATGGCGAGAGGGATCAAAGAAAGAGATCTATGCAACTACGTAGACAAGTTGTTTGTTATGATAACACTGAAGCGATATTCGATACGAGGCGACTACAAGGATTGGAACCATCGTCGGCATCCTTGAGACCTAGGTAGTTGGTTATTCTGCTATTGAGGAGAGAAGAGATCACTAATGGACGTGGTCGGAGTCTGGTATCGGTAAAATGAAGAATGCATTGTTTTGGATGGGTATGCTTGATCGTTGGGATGCCATATATGTGAGGAGTAAGCTTATGTGGCCATTTAGCTAAAATATGTATGGATTCTTGGCTTTTATAGTCAGTGGTCAAGTAGTGCTCGATACGCTGTTTAAATGCTTGGGTAAATGTAGGAAGAGATTTCAGAGATTTCAAGTAGGTATATGGTGGATCAGTGATATATTTTAGGCGCACGATCAGGCCATCTCGCAGATTGAGTCCTACACCGCAGACGTCGAAATTGCCGTCACCGCAGACACCATTTGTTACTCTAAAACGACCGTCCTCGAAGCCTAGTAAAAGTAAGTGTTTCGTATTTGACTAGTGCATTGATCATATTTGCATTCTTCTTGAATTAGCGATTTTATTTTGATTACTATGAGAGGCGGAAGTTTTCGCAACGAATTTTTACATATAATTGTTCTCATTGAATGCCTAAATTAAAATTGGAAATAGAATTATGAATTATTTAGTAGCCTTTTTCATAACGGTCGAATACATAAAAGTGGGAAAAGGAAAGGTATCACGAAAATGCGGCAATTTTATTTTATTTATTTTTTAAATTTTAAGCTTCTTATAAGGAATAATCATAAGAGTTTTCGATAAACCTTTAATTTATTAATTTATTATAGCTTTATTAATTAGTTACGGTCTGAT
>JAAVTS010001926.1:0-15588 GCA_022845575.1 Baylisascaris ailuri | reverse complement strand
CCCCCCCCCCCCCACCTCAATCCCCGACTCAATTCACCCTTCCTTACCTAAGACATTATTCTGTGATTGGCCTTACCTTTCTCGTACTAGGTTGTTGTGTCACTGAACATCCGTTTCAATTTTACGATCGTATTTTTATGTATCTCTCAATTTGCCAATATTATTCCATGATTTTCTAACATTATGTCAGCACTATTCTTGCAGTAAACGTGGAACAATAAACTCGGGTACGGCGAGTGTCGGAAATGAAGGAGTATCAGGGAAAAGAT
The DNA here is from genome assembly GCA_022845575.1 of Baylisascaris ailuri. Lineage (NCBI taxonomy): Eukaryota > Metazoa > Nematoda > Chromadorea > Rhabditida > Ascarididae > Baylisascaris > Baylisascaris ailuri. Next base: position 15,319 of record JAAVTS010001926.1, on the reverse strand, counting down.
GTGAAGGATTAGAAGAGATCTTTCGAAGGGCACACTCATTACCGAGGTAGAATACCTTCCAGAATGATCTTTGTTTCTTTGAGGAGTATTCACCTTTTGATGAGAGGGAAAGTGAGTAGACAGAAGGATTTAAAGGTAAAGTGCTTCACAAATCCAATATTAGTAAAGGATAGGCCAATATAGGAGGATTGCTGTGTATTTTTAATTTTTATTATTTTCTGCTTATATTTACAAGAGATTTGATGTTTATGCAAGGTGAATGTTTCCACGAAAGTTGAGATATACTCAAAAAGTTGATATTATGCTTACTAATTTGGCACCTTTGAGCGTTTATATGTTTGCATTTGTTATTTCTTTGACTTATCATTGTAGAATGAGGTTATTATAGACATGTTAAGCTGGCGACTCAGTCAGTCGAGTGTCCTGATATCCAGTAGATGACCGCAGCTCTTTTTCAGGACGCCGGATTTGCATAGACCACAACAATCTATGAAAGGGTCATCGCCAACCCAAGACGTCATACTCAAGGTTAAATTTTATGAAATCAAGAGCAGAAGATAGGGGAGAAAGACATCTTAGAAGCGCTTTTTCAGATCGGTTTACCAATATTCTTTTGGTTTTCTTAAATAGCAGCTGAAGAATGCTTTTATATATTCATCTAATATAGGTAGGCTTAAGCATTGTTTCTGACATAAACAAAAGTATAGTCTAAGATTAAGCAGCATCGAACGATGAAAGAACTCTCACCTGTTTTATATTTATTAAAAGGGAAGAAAGGTATGCGCATTGACTAGGTGTTGATATTTTTCTTAAGAAATAAGGTGAGGGTATATTCGAATTAGAAAGCCTATTAGCAGCTGTTTGTGCATTCGCCCTTTGCCATTGACATCTATGTGATAGTAGGTGATAAGATTGCTGCACACTTCTTTCTGATAACATACTCCAGATGGGATAAGGCTCGATTTGCCGCAGTTATTGGTCTTTTGATTGGCGTATACTATGAGGGTTGAATTTTTGAGATGAGGAAAAATTAGTGGTTAAAGTGTGGGCTCGTAATATGACGATAAAAGGTTCAAAGAACGGCAGAAGCAGAAATAGATTTCACGCGAAACTTTTCAGGTTTTTTGTCGTTGCGGTGGCAACAGAGAGGTGTTATCGGAAGATTGTCGTTATTGTGATCGATGTGTGCGATGCTTTCATGAAAAATGCCTCCCACTAAGGGAAGTGGATCGCTTTTTATTATGTACTAGATGTGCCCCTCATTATTGAGGTTTTTTTTTGTGCCTCGATTTTTAAAAAATAGCCCTAATTTACTTTACCGCTGTATTATATTCCCTCGTTCTTTTTTTTTTTTTAATTATCGTAGAACCATACTGGTTCTGATCTACTCTAATTTTATTCGGAATCTTTCCATTTCGAATTCACTGCTAAAAATTTCCTTGCTCATCTGTTTTTAAAAAATTTCAATAATCTTTTGGGCACATTTTTATAGTCTATTAATTTGATTTTTCGCTCAATTTTGTATAAAAATTGATGTTTATAGAAACTGTTGTTATGCTGGTCGATGTACTATTTTTTTTAAAATTGTTTTCTTTGGATATATGGTTTTGATTCGCTTTCATTGATTATGTTAATAATATTTACGTTGAGATATTATATGTAATAATAAAAATTTCTTCAAACTATTTTTAAAAAAAACTAAGGATATTCGCCAGGTATTTGTTACCGGAAGGTTTGGAGATACCCGGAACTGCGGCGATTGCAGATCTCTAGAGAAGTCGGCAGATTTGTTTGCAATATAAAATTATACGTTTTGAACATTTTCCATAGCTTTTCGATATATATTATTACTGACGAATGTTTCCTTCTAGTAGTGGAAACGTTGCTTTAGAAATCTTTGATAGCCGTAAAATAATTTAAATCTCAAAAACAATTTAAGTAATTTGAATTTTCATTTAAATAAAGATAATTTCTAAAAAAAAAAATTCAATTGCTTTCTGGCTTTATTCAATAAAACTCCAGAAATCTAAAATATATATATAATAAAAAATATTTTCGATAATAAATCAATAAAACGTTGCCGATGAAGATATGAGACGAGTAACGGATAGTTATCTTCCTAGCTATGATAACCTAACATCAGCATTAACCTTTGAAAATACTCAAAATTCACCTGGAAGAAGTGATGATATCTTCTGGTCTTTTGCCTATCTTATCTATAGCAGAAAGTTGCACCTCTTTACCCTATCGTTGTCATAGCGGTAAAACATCGCACGGGATTTCCGTTAAGGAACTTACTGGGTGGATTTTGTTGGATTTGAACTCGAGATCGAGATGGATGGGAACATTGCGTATCTGCAACTAGGTGGTCAGAGATGTGATTGTCTAGAAATAGTTCGCTCCTGATCGAGGATTCGAACTGTTAAGAGTTGTTATGTTATCCGTGAGTGGAGAAAACTGACAGTACTATTCACATCACCGCTTTACAACGGTGGAGATGGTCATCAAGTCGTGTTGTCGGTAGAACAGTGCTGATACGAGATTGTCGAGTGGGAGACCCCATCTTCAGCGAAAAATTCCCCCCGTCTCCCTCAGGGAGGTCAGTCTGCGGTCAATGACCCTCTACCACATTAAAAAAAACTTTGGTCGAAAAGGCCTTGGTGAAGGTCGTTTTCCCGAGGGGGATCGCGGAAGAAAGGTCAGGGAGTTCCTTCTTGCCACAGTCCATGTTGAAAATCGGAGATCGCGTGCCATTCTAGTCGTAGGAGCAAATATTCCTCGTTTTACCACTTGTTGCAATATCATGATGTGTGGTCATGAATTCGAAGTTGATCGTGGCTTTTTTACTCTTGCAATTTCATTACTAGTAAAAATATTGCTGCTGTAAATAGTACTCAGAAATTAAACCAAAATTGATGCAATGGGAGCATACGTTATAATCGTCAACTAGTTGAATTCATTTGCTTGAAGTAATTAGGCCTTAACTCAAGCTAAAGATTAAGCTTATAGCTAGGAGTAGACTTAAGGTTAGTCTCAGTCGACCGATATCAATGACACCTGAAGTTTAGTAAATGTTTTGAGAAACGATAAAATTGCCTGCTCACCCTCTAACTTCGTTTTCTTCCATTTCCTGCTCCCTTCTTCCCTCCCTCTTCTCTTCTTATAAGGAGAACGGGACACTATGGAATTTCTTAGTTCCCACAGCACCTTGGAGGGGATAGACCCATTACTTAAGTTATTAGAGTTTCCATAATCGTTTCCAAAGTGTCCTACTTCATTAGTTGTGAGGTCTGGAGTCTACGGCCTCCAGTTTATTTGTGCTTATGGTGGAGGAAGCTTATAGGTCAAGGTAGGGTTTATACCCTAGGGCAAGGTCCTTAGTTCATTCACCGTCCTTAGAAGTCGGTATATATTTGAAGGGAGGGCTTATAAACCGGGGGATAGGGTGCATATGCTAAAGAGCGGTTGATTTATAGGATGGGTGATACAGAGGGAGCGGAGGTCATAAAAATGACACCAAATGAGGAGAGACGAGTTGTGCAGGTGGACCCAATCGACAGGTACTCCGCCTTCATAGTGAGGGTATGTTTTTTTTCGAATATTATTCATCGTCAAATGCAGGTGATTGTGAAGGTAGTAGGTGTTATTAATAATTCTATCGTAAGTATTAGAATGTTGCTTCTTTGATCAGCTATGTTACGGTATTCCGGAGTCGAGATGTCACAACTCAGCTCTAATACGGAGCCTTACCAACTTATTCGATTCCGACAGAATCGAAGTAGATGAATAGAAGAGGTATAGTAAAGTTATAAAAAGTGTACATCAGAATCCTCTCCTTTCTTTGTCGGTGGGTTATCTGTGTTCATTCTGGTTGATACCATTTATTTATGGACCCTTTATTTATCTATTTCTTACTGTTTTATTATTTGTTTTTTAATTTTCTGGTAAATCATTCAACAAAAAGAACACTTAAGTGCTTTCGTTGAATTTTACTGTTGATAACCGACAAGTTATGAAATAAATGAAACTTAGAGAAAATATGAATGATTTTCTATGCTGATATTACCGTTACAAATATAATTAAAATTATTTTTTTAAGGGTACAATCATTGGGACGGGCCTTGTCGGTTTGGCGCTCTTTTTTCGACACTCAAGATTGGTTAGTTCAATGATATTTTCTTGTTTTTAACCTCGATTTATCTTAATATCGCTAACGTTTATCATAAAACCAACGCCACAATTGGCCAATGGTCACATTATAGAATAGCCGTCTTCGCACATCCCTAACTCATCTGGTGTAACACACTGAAACCATGGATGACCGGTCTTGTTCTTAAACCATCAGCTGTGAGCATATATGTAAGTATATGAAGCGGCCCACACCACTTGTACCTTAACGCAATCTATATATATGATTTTAGTTCGTACGATTCGACAAGGCGGCACATATACCCGATGAGATCGTGAAGAAAGAGCTGAAACTAAGAGGCAAAGTTCGGGAAGTGCTTCCGTCTGGAGTACTTAAAGTAGAGCACCAACCAATGGTTCAAATCCCACGCATTCTATCTTTCCGGAAAGCTACCGAGGTTAGTGCTTTTTTCGACCAATCATCCTCTCTTCATCAGCTATATTTTATGCGGCTTTGATTTCTTTAATATTTAAGTGTTTTATTTTGATGGTGTTGTTTTTCTTTACAACTTCCTATTTTGATATGTCAGTTTTAATAATGTAAAATATGAAATTTTATGGACAACTTGCCAAGCTTTTCCGCTAGCGTTTTTTATTTATTTAGATATTGGCAAATACGAATAGAGATAAGGGCTGAGAGATGATGGAAGAATGTGAAAGGGGGAGTTTATTGAAAAAATTTTTATAGTTTACTAATGGATTCGAGTTTTCTCTTGCATAGCATCGAGAAAATTTTTTACATTCTGTAAAATTTATTAGCTCTACTGTAGATGTCTATCTGTTGTCTATCTTGTCTGTTGGATGAGGGGAAAACGAAGGGAAAGGATGTTTACTGTGTGTACTTTTCTTTTTATTATAGTACCACTTCAAAAATATTTGGCACATTACCACCACTGTATCTCCGGTCATAGAAGATAAAAGTTCCGTATTAAAGCTCCCTACCATCATATCACAGTCCTGGAGATTGTGCTTTGATAATAGGATGCGGCTGTGCTCGTTAGTGATAAGCCTATTTGAAAATGTGTTGAATGAAACAATAAACACGTTATATGACTGTCCCCTTTGTTAATCAATCATCGCAAAACTTTTTTTAAAAAAACCAACTTTATTTTTTATAAACCNGTTAATCAATCATCGCAAAACTTTTTAAAAAAAACCAACTTTACTTTTTATAAACTTGTCAACAACATTGTTAATGCTAAAAACCTCGACATTTTTAAAGGAAAGAATGCGCTAAGCGTAAGCAAGGGGTAGACATAGCCCGAGGCGTTTTTCAGGGTTGTTTTTTTAAGGACTGCCGTTTGCTTCCTTCAAAACCTTTCAGCATCTCAAGGATTTTTCAATCGTGATTGATGACGTTTTATGTTGTAGCCTATACCACTAAGTATTCGGCTCGCAGGTGTTAATATTTCGCCGGCTGGTGCCAATTTCCTTGCCAAAGATTTGAGGCTGCAAGATAAGGAGGTCAGTTTCACAATAGTGAAACCGATCGATGACCAATCTGATATAATCGATGCGGATATCACCCTGAAAAAGGTGAACTTATCATTGAATATGCGGTATAATATTCAGCGTTTTTTTAAAATTTTATGTACAGCTGTTGAGTGATGATATTGTGCTGCAAGAATTAATAGTATTGTAAGGTAATAATATGGTTGCAGTATTACCTAAGATGAATGGTGGTTATTAATTAAGTTATTAATTCGATCCTAAGGAATTTCGATAGGTGCTTCGGTGTCTTCTTAGTAATCGATCACCTGTTTTTAATAAGAGAAAGAAAAAGATGAATAGGGTCATATTTAATGTTTTGAAAGGAAAGAATCGAAGCGGACAAAAGTAAAAACTTTGCAGGGCCCTTTTTATTTTTATTGAGATACTCGTTTATACTCGATGATGTTGGATCGGCTGGTAAAGCCAAAAATGTCGGTTTCAACTATGGGCCTACGTGGAACTTTCGAATAACGATAAGATAATTGCTCATTGTTCCGGAGGGAATTTTTGTGAAAAACGAGGAAATTGGTCAAAATTTCTTGTAACAGAGTGAGAAAATGTGATTTTCTACATTTTCTTTACAGAGAAAATACAAAATATTTATAAAAATTCCGAGAATTTTCTGTCATATTCAGGTGAAATGATAAGTGAAACTAATCGCTTCACAAGTCCTCTATTCCATTTCTTCCTCATCGACGTATGAATAAATTCTACTTGATTATCAGGTGAATGAATAAAATTTGCAGAATGCATTCTTCCATACTAACCTCAATGTTGATTTGGTCCGTAAAGGGTACGCAAAGGTACCGGCATTGAGCCAGACTGAGCATATGAATGCTCTCCAGACGATTCCAGCCTATTCGAGACTTGTATCGCGACTGCTAATGTCGGAAAAGGTTTGCATTCTTATTGATTTTTATCATCTTATTGAAAAATTTCCAAAGAAACTCTCCGACCTTCTATTTAATTATATATGAATAGGGTTTCATTTTTATTTATTCATATCTAATGGGGGGAAAATGGATGCGCTATTGATTTTAGAGTGGTCTGATTAGAACTTTCGAATAGTTTAGTTATAGAGAAGTTAAAAATTTATTAAAAACTTGGCCTCGACTTGAGGGGAGGACAATTTACTTTCTAACTCCTATCCTGTTTTTCATCGAGCACTCACATTTCGGACCTCAGCTACTTATCTTTTTCTTTAGTCTATGTATTTTTACTTAATAGCATGAGATGGGATGATCTCATTGAGGATAGTTATCTGGATATCCATTCAGATAGCGGAGCGACGTGGAGTCGGAGTCTGGCAACGAGATACATGGGTGGAGTCGGTTGCAGCATACCCGTCCCAGTTCACACAAATGGTCAAATCGTCGGCACTTGCGAGATTCGCGGTTTGTATTGCTTTATGCTTCCAGGGTATTTTATTTATCGTTAAGAATTAAGTTAGTAAACCTGAATTGAGATCGCTTGGTTTTTTTTCTTTTGGAGAGGTTAAAATGATAACCTCTGATACCATCACTAGTGGGAACTGAAAATGTCCTCTAGTCTCTTTACTGTATCTGTGATCGAACGAGTGGTCGTTGATCTACTTTTATTTAATATGTAGCTTTGATTAGCAAGGCACTTAACTTGTTAGATTCTAATTCAGGATACAGATGGATGGATAGGCGGATAAGGCTATGAATCGGTATAATATAGCAAGTATAAATAATACCAGAAGAACAAGTACCCTCTTTGCTGTTTCTATAAATTTTATCCCCAAATTTGCTGCCTTATAGGTAATATGTTGAGCGTGGTTTATTAGTGAATTTTTATTAGTGGTTATTGTGGCAAAGAGTGGTATAATTTGCAGGTATTGGTTGGTATGGTTGGCAAAGATATGACACTAAGTGGGTATCGTCTCTTACAACAAACCTATCAGGCGATGATCGTTTTTTATGGCTATCTACTCCATTTATATCGTGTTTTTGGTGTTGCGGTCGACAAGATGACTCTTTTATATAATAATGCGAAGCAGAAGATTAGTAGACGCTAGGTTCTTTTTTTTTATTTAAATTTTATGCATATAATAAAGGGGAGAGAACAGGAGGAATGCAAACCTATCGGGAATGATCTAGCTGGAAATATTGAGACATATCCGGCGGATGGATTTTTCCTTCTCGTTTATATTCTTGATGCTGTTTAAAACATATGGGATTGTAAATGGCTTACTGTATCGATTTTTTATAAGCCCATGGGTTTCTAAGAAAAACTCTTTTGAGGACTCCGATAGATTTTAGGAAAGACTTTCCTATATATTATTTTTGTTCGTTGATCAAGGGGAGATGGTACTGCGTAGAGTGATGATGCGATCGGTGTTCTGCGCGTTTTTTTTTTTTTTTTACTTGGTGACCGTCGTTTTTTTGTTGCTCAATTTTAGTTTTGATGTTGCAAAGCACTTTTCTACATCGATTAGGTTTTACTCATGTTTTTTTAATATATTTTTTTAGAGTTGGTTACTCATGTTTTTAATATATTTTTAGAGTTTAATATATCTTTAAATGTTTTTACGAGTGAGTGTTCGATTATTTATCAAATTTATTAATGAGTGAAATAAAATCGATGTTTGATTTGCGTATGTTATTGGAATTGGTGTGTTTATTAATATGCAAATTTTTCCACTCATTTAGGGGAAATATATTTTTTTTTTTTATTGATTGGAAATATGAAAATGTTGAACGGAATTTTAATGGTCGATCTGTCGATTAGATTAGTTGTAAGTATTATTAAGGTTATGTTACGTTTATTTGATCGAAGAATCGTATATTATTATTCGTATGCTCGTATATTTCATTGTAATTTGCGATAAAGAGTATGCAGTGATTTTTTTTTCTTCAAAATACTATTGTTTAATTCTATGACATATATTATAGTAAATGGAATAGAATTTCATCTTTATTGATTTTTTGTTTGTTTTTTTTTTTTTTTTTTTAAATTACTGCATCTACTCAATAAATACGAATTCGAAGTAAATGATCAACAATCAATCATACGCCATCTATCGAATTCGATTAGATATTTGAATATAGTGTTGATGAGAGTAAACAGGTGTATTATCAGTTATGTTGTCGACTGATTATGAAAATCCACGTAGGAGAAAGTAATACAGCAAAGAAATTAATAATAAAGAAATATTCGTTCAAAAAAAAAACATTTCGGAAATGTTTCTAAAATTTTTATGAAAATTTTTTTAATGATCTAAAAATATAGGACGATCACTAATAAGCGAAAAACTTGCAAAAATTAACAATAAAAATGATTGTAATGTTGAAAATTTAACTCTTTTTTTTCATCAGTTAATGTAATCGATATAGATAGGAATAAATACCTCCAAAGAAAATTTTTAAAAAGTAGTCTATAAGAAAAGCTCACAATTTCAAGAAAAATCCACCACCTGTACCAATTTTTAAAATTTGCATGAATGGGCTAAAGTTGTTTGGAAGCACTGATTTGGGCATTTAAATGGGCAATTATATAGATCAACAAGGGGTATGATCCATTATCAATATTACCTGGGCAGGTGAAGCAAAACTAACACTAGAAAAATGAACTTCAAGTAGAGAGTAAATAAACACCTGGAGAGTTGTCAAATTTTCAGGTGGTAATAGGGTGTAATGGTTTTGATTTAATGTTTTATAAATGGTACGCATTTCTGTAATATTGTACTGTGTTTTTAAGGTTTAACCATGTTTTTGCATATCTTTGCTATCCTTGAAGATTAATGAACAATCACCCGATTGAACTGTTCAACGTATAGGAAAGGGGTGCACTTCTAAGAAGAAAGGATTGTGAGGTCATATAACTTTCAGTATCAAAAAGTAGTTCACCAACCTTCCCCCCCCTTCCTCTCTCCTTTTTCCCTTATCCCCCTCCCCTTCATCCTCTCCTCCGACTTTTCATTTCAACAAATTTTTGTTGAGTACAGCTTCTAATTTGTGTTTCGTTGAGAATAATAGTTGATTTTTGTCTGCTTACGTGTGTGTTTCTGTCTTTCAACTCGTAAACCCCTATAGCCAACATCATCGGATGGTACCCTCTCTTATAATTCATTTTGATTCAACAACGTTGAAACAGGTTGTAGGCATTTAGAGGTGCGGTAAAGTTTGCATGCAGTTTATACCGATTGGTTTTTCGTCTTGAAACAATTCGATTGTAGCAAAACAGGTCTTTTCCAGAAAAAAATTTTTTAATATTATTTTATTATATTTTAATATTTATTGCTAATTTATGAAATTAGTTGATCAGATCATATCCCTTCTTCTGGTATGATTTTTCATTTATTTTTAACCTATATGTGAACGAAATTATATCAACAGCGGAATGCAATCAGTATAACGAAAATGGAAAAAAAACATGAAACGACTTTTACAATATTTGTGATAGCTTGCCTACTAGTTTTCTAATTCTTGGCAAAAAATTGCGGAACCGGAATTCCATCTCCGGTAATTTCAACTGGTATATACCAGGTTAACAAATGAGTATCAAACAAATCCATTTCTACATAAGGAAAGATGAACGTTTAAAGCATCTATCCACATGTCATATTATGTACGTGTATCCCAGGTAACGCTTGGACAACAATATTCAAACAACGCAATTTAAGCAGATGTATGCACAAGATACGGATATTCTGTTGTATAAAAAGACTTAAACAATAATGAAAAAAGTTTATTTAATACGATTCTATTATTTATATTTATATCGATTTACTATTTTAGATGTTGGATACTATTTTTATGCTTTCAATTTTGATTTTTTTAATGAATTATTCAATAGGTATTATATTTATTATGAATTTTTACGATATATATAGTTTGAAAATACTATCAACGTGTATGATCGTCATTATAAGTATCAATGATTTGAAAGGAATTCTTTTTTTTAATTAGAAGGTTTTGGAAAAGTGTCTAACGAAGACATGATTCGTTTCTAGGTGACGCAAATAGCGTCATATATATCGAAGCTGATTTGTATTGCGTCTACTTTTTCGATGTGCCATAAGCGTCACATTCAATATTCACACGTTTGGTGAAGCCATGATCATATGTGCAGTAATGAACCATCTAGTTCTCGTTATATACAATCGTCGTATAATCCATCTATTGTGCAAATACCTCATAGATTACCAGGTAAGGTGGTTTTTTTAAATACCTCATAGATTACCGGGTAAGGTGGTTTTTTTTAAATACCTCATAGATCACCGGGTAAGGTGGTTTTTTTTAAATACCTCATAGATTACCGGGTAAGGTGGTTTTTTTTTAATACCTCATAGATTACCGGGTAAGGTGGTTTTTTTTTAATACCTCATAGATTACCGGGTAAGGTTGTTTTTTTTAAATACCTCATAGATTACCGGGTAAGGTGGTTTTTTTTAAATACCTCATAGATTACCGGGTAAGGTGGTTTTTTTTAAATACCTCATAGATCACCGGGTAAGGTGGTTTTTTTTTAATACCTCATAGATTACCGGGTAAGGTGGTTTTTTTTTAATACCTCATAGATTACCGGGTAAGGTGGTTTTTTTTAAATACCTCATAGATTACCGGGTAAGGTGGTTTTTTTTAAATACCTCATAGATTACCGGGTAAGGTGGTTTTTTTTAAATACCTCATAGATCACCGGGTAAGGTGGTTTTTTTTTAATACCTCATAGATTACCGGGTAAGGTGGTTTTTTTTTAATACCTCATAGATTACCGGGTAAGGTGGTTTTTTTTAAATACCTCATAGATTACCGGGTAAGGTGGTTTTTTTTAAATACCTCATAGATTACCGGGTAAGGTGGTTTTTTTTAAATACCTCATAGATCACCGGGTAAGGTGGTTTTTTTTTAATACCTCATAGATTACCGGGTAAGGTGGTTTTTTTTTAATACCTCATAGATTACCGGGTAAGGTGGTTTTTTTTTAATACCTCATAGATTACCGGGTAAGGTGGTTTTTTTTAAATACCTCATAGATTACCGGGTAAGGTGGTTTTTTTTAAATACCTCATAGATTACCGGGTAAGGGGGTTTTTTTTTAATACCTCATAGATTACCGGGTAAGGTGGTTTTCTTTAAATACCTCATAGAGTACCGGGTAAGGCGGTTTTTTTCTTCTATTATAATCACTTTGAAGTATAGATATCGTGAAGAGAGGGTGAGAATGAGCAACCAGGTAGAGGGGCATACCTGTAGTAGGTATTACACCCCATATTAACAATCATTAATGACGGTCGAATAGTTAAAGTACCTTCGAAAACAATAAGACTTTCAGAAAAAAGTTTAGATAATCCAATTTTAGGAAGTGTTTTGTATGTTCTTGTTTTGAAAATAAAATAAACAATAAACTTCTTCTCGGAGGTCTTCCTAAGCAGTGAAATCAGTATGAAGTACTTTGAAAAAATAAGATAACTCCGATTCCAGTGAGCTCCGTGATTCAGACTATCGACTCCGGAGTCTAACTCTTAAAATACGGGTCACCTTTTGGAATCACTTAGCATTATTCAATTTTAAATATTTTCAGTGATCGAAGGATTGCATCGATCAATACATTCACTCTCACTCGAATCAATTCGTACCTTAAGAGCTGCATTCAGATCAGCCGATGTTGAACAAACGGGTCTTCTTGGAAAGAATACTCTTCTTAAATGTCTTGCTGAGGTTATTCCCGATGTAAGTATTGAAGTTATTTGTCTTTGCACCGTCAACGAGGGTTCCAATTTAAGGTCATTTCAAGGCTTATTGTCTAATATTTTAGTACTGCGCCCTTGGATCATCTTAACTAGACCTCTTCTGTTATTTTTAACATATCATCGATGTCTATTTAAATTTTATAATCATTAAAAACATTAAATTTATCTATTTATTTTGTTTATTTATTTGTTTATTTATTTATTTATTTATTTTTTCATTTTTTTTTGCTGATTTTTCGCCTTGAAATTTCATAAATGGTTGATAGAAAAGTTTCCCCTATATTTTGGCATTTTAGGCATCTCATGTGGGCTCTCCATGGCGGCGATTTCTTGACACTATTTCCAAACCTAATCAGGTATTCCCCTATGTTGATCTCATTCGTTTAATAAATGCTGCAAAACATGGCGATCAAGGTGAAGGGTATGGTACTTCTTTTATTATTGGATTTCCTTTTTTCTGATTACTATAGTTATCCACTACGGCAATTAGCACTAAATATTAAGACATTTTTAACATTTCCATATTTATTCATTCAAAATAATTAAATTTAATAATTCATATTCGATATCATCGTTTTTGTTTAGAGTAATTAACTAAGAATTAAACATCAACTATGGATTAGTAAACGGTTGACACAGTATTCATTTTTGTACAATATACAGTAATATAGCAGATTTATACAGTAATAAATATACAGTAACAATCATTTTATTCTTCCTTATACATTTTTGCTCTTTATTATACTTTCTATTTATTTATTTTATTCTTTTGCAATATATGTATGATTTTTTATACTTTATTTATATTATTTTAACTTCTCTTCATTAAACTTCAATAAAGATGGAAGATAGGTCAACGTAGAAAAGACACATTTATTTTCAGGCCTTCAATTGAAGAAATTCTTTCACTACAAAAAAGTGCTCTCATACAGACTAGTGCAGAATCATTTCGTCGTGTTCATTCCGAAAAGCTACTCTTTGAACGATCATATGCAAAAATTATTATCGATTTGGAATTATTGATTAGTAAATCGAGCGATCAAATCGATATTGATCGATTAAAAATGGCCACTCATCAGGAAATGATCACTGTTAAGGAGTTTATCGATATCTTATCGATTTATGGCGTTGATAAGCTATTCGAGCCAATCATTGGACGTATTATTATTGCCTTTCAAGATGCTCAGGGGAAATTTAAGTTAGTTTTTCTTTATCTCTTTCCCCCAGTTGTTTATTTATTTGTTTATATTGTTTATTTTATTTCATATGAATTATGAATAGATTTGCAAATGGGATCTTAACTCAAATTTCGAATAATTCAGAGGTATTTTTTCTTCTAAAAATTTAGGCAAAAATTTTTGACAACTTAATAAAACGTGAAGAAAAACTAGTTGAAAAATTTTTTCACTGTTGAAATTTTTTTTCAGCTATTGAAAAATTTTTTCAGCTATTGAAAATTTTTTTCAACTATTGAAAAATTTTTTCAGCTGTTGAAAATTTTTTTCAGGTATGAAAAAAAATTTCATTTTCAGTTACAGTGATTTTGTGAAGTGCCTTGATCGTGTACAACCATCACTATTATTAAGTGCTTCGACTAATTCTGCACCATTTTTATTACCATCATCGTCACTTGCCTCCGAAAAACCTCCACTTGGAGTATGAATTTTAAAATTCAATTATTCTCTTAGTATCTTTTTTTGAATAATATGATTATTGATTGACTGATTTATTTATTTATTTATTTATTTATTTATTTATTTATTTATTTATTTATTGATCGGTTGATTTATTGATTGATTGATTGATCGATTTAGGAACTTACCTGTATGGGATTCAGGGTCTTACCTATTTGCTCCATGTAATTTATGAATTAGCTACTTCCGATGTTATTCGTAAAATTTATAATTGGTACTGTAGAGGATTATAAAAAATTTAAATCTTTGATATTTATCAGATACCACTGTGTTCCTGATTCAGGATGACAAGTAGGAGCAATTCCTGGATTTTTGTTTTCAGGAAAGGTTGTAGGGGGAAGGCGAAAGGAGAGGAGGAGGGAGTGATAGGAGGAGATGAATACTTGACATTTAACTTAATTTGCATAAATAGACATAGAATAAGTGATCAACCAATTTACAAATCATAAATTTGCATCATTAATAATAATTTTTTTCAGCCGATTCTAAGTGCTGAAAAAGAACAATCGGGCACTTCTAAATGGAGCGATAAACAATGGGAAGAATTTTGTAAGTAATTCATTTATTATATTAAAATAAAAAAACACTTTTTTCTGAAAATAAACAAAAAAATTTCTTTTAAATATTTAAGTTACATTCAAATATTTAAATATATAAACGAAAAAATATTCAAATTTAAAGGAAGTAATCGTATCATCATTGATGGAAAAAATTCTAAATTCAAAAAATAAATAACATTTTAAATATGAAAAATTGCAGCTGTTGAATCGGCAAATCGCATTTTTAAAAGTTTATTGATGCATAAAATGCTCGTAATTTATATCAAATCGATAATGAGGTAATATTCACTTATGAATATTCAAATTTTCAGGTATTTCAGCAAATTTGCATATCGTTATGAAACATATCCTTTAATGATTTTGCAAATAATGAGAACTTATAGTTTCTAGTATAGTATAAGCAAACGATTATCTTACATGTTTGCACTTTAGAGTTTTGCAATAATTTAGAAGAGGGGTTTGGAAGGGAGATGGGGGAAGGGGGGAGGGAGGGAGAAGAAGACCTCTTCGATGCTTGGACTTCTACCACTTATTTTCCTCCTTACAGTTCATTTATATGAGATAGGCAACTTCATTACTTCCGATACCACTTCCTCGAAAACTTTCCCAACCAGAGGAAGTCATCCAGTGTTTCGACCTAACCTTCCCACTGCTCCTCCTCCCCCTCCCCC
>JAAVTS010001925.1:20433-37729 GCA_022845575.1 Baylisascaris ailuri | reverse complement strand
CTGGGCGCTACCGTATTTCTAGCGCTCGCGAATGACGTCATTGATGGTTTGAGCAATACTGCAGGCCTTTTGTTGATCGATGATCAGTTGCAGATTTTAGGGAGCTTCAATATGACTGAGGCCGTATCGCGAAATAGTTTGGCAATTTTTGGCGATCGGATCTTAATTAGCGAAAAATGTTGTTTATTGCAAATTGGTTTAAGGCATGAATTTTTTTAATGGATCGCCGGGGTTTTAATCCCATCCGTGAACTTCATCCAGGATTTTGGGAATGTTTATTGACGAATGTTTGCACTGGGAGACTCATTATGAGTCGATGTTCTTTGAAGTGTTTAGGGTGGCCAATTGCATTCAATGGGCAATTCACTAGAGTTATATTAAACATTCATTGCTTATTTCCGCCCTTTTCTTTGAATATGGTTGTCCAATTTGGTCGCCATTTTTGAAATCGAAAATGAACATACATAAGTTTCACGGGGAAAAGTTTTTTGAGAAATTTTTCCACGTCTGTACAATCCGAACTATGAAATTTATATGCAAATTTGGGTCTAAAATACCATATTAGTTTAGACCTCCCATTGTGTTCAAAAATTGTTGACGGATAATTGGATATCATATTCCATTTTTTATTCTCATATTCTGATCGTTGTGATGTCATAGCTTTTTGATTGTTTATGTGAGTTTTAGCCATGTATTCAGTTTATAGTTGGTTTCGTTTTTAGGTCTTGTAGTGTTGAATAAAATTCCTGTTGATATCGTCTCAACGTCTGTAGTGTCGTTGCGTTTATAGTATCGCTGAAATCGTTTCGATCTTGGGTAAATCTATGCGTTCATGTTTAATTGACGCTAACTTTTTAATTGTTGTGATGGCATGCTTTGCTGCTTTCATTTTATTTCGTTTTTATGTTTTTTGAATGTTTTTCGTTTTGCTTGCGAGATGAAAATTTTGCAATAACAATGAGATTTATCTGTAAATTAATGTAGTAAATTATTGTTGGAGCGGTTTAGTTTGAATAAATTTAATTTGCAATTGGTATAATGGGAAAAACTTTTACATGGAATTGAGCAATTTGATGGGCAATTTGGAGGGCAGTTTGAAGAATTGGGAAACTCCTTTATATGGAATTGAATTAAAAATTACAAATTATATTTTAAAATTTGTTTGATCAATGTTACAATTTTGAAATATGTAAGGAAACGGCTATTTGTTTTATTCAAATTTCCATCATTTATGGAAGCACTTAGCTGAGTCTGTCCCTAATTTTTCGTTGATTATATTAAAATTTGTGTCTCAAAAAAATTGATTTCTTTATTTAGAAATTCGTATATTTCTTTAATGTTTTATTTTCAAGGTTCCATTCTTCGACTTAAAGGACAATTTCTCTACACGGCGTTTCTCGATCAGTCGTTTTGTTTACTATCGGCTGCTTCGGAAAGTTTTCGTGATATAAAGGTTTAATTTTTTCTTTGTTTTTGTAGAATTCTTTTCAAAAACAGTTAAATTTTATATCGAGTTGCTTCTTGTATTTCTTCTTTTTATCGTTGTTGTTGTTGTTGTTGCTGTTGTTGTTGTTGTTGTTGTTGTTGTTGTTGTTGTTGTTTTATTGAGCGCTTTTAGATCATCCAAAAATTTTTTTGTTTTGTTATTTTCTAGAATTTGGCTCTGGGTTTTTTAGCTGATCGAGAAAAACGGTAGATTTAGTGGTTGATGGGTAATTTATACCGGGAATATATTCACAGTGCTGATGATATCGAAATATAATTAGACTTACTGATATTATAGGATTTTCGTACCCTTAGGAAATGGAAGAGGAGAAATTTTTCTCCAGAGCATTCACATTGTAGCATATTCACGGGTGGCATTGCACTTTCAGGATGAAAATAAAGCAACATGTAGCAGTAACGGTGCTGATAGGTCGATTATGAATAAGGTGGTCACTAAGTGCAGTCTTTCGCCATCATTTTCGAATGCATCCGAATATTCAAAAGAGGAGGAATTTTCACAGGTGAGCGAATATTTTCATTAATTTATGTATAATCAGGGAAACATGGACTATGGATGAGTAAGTGGGAGCTGCAAGGATACCTGACTCTCGTTTTTTTGTGAACTTGAGCTTTATTATAGTCTATATTGTATGAGAGTGTTTTCATTTCCCAAATGTTATATTTGGCTGTTGTTCACGCAAGATTTTCTTTAGCAGAGAGATTTGCTTCATCCATTCTCATTTTCTTCAAACACCTCTTTGCTTTTCTTCAACCACCTCTCCTATATCCCTTCATCTACCTCCTCCCTCCTTTTCTTCAACCACCGTTCCCATTTCTCCTCATCTACTCCCTCCGTCTTTTTCTTCAACCATCCCTTCCAATTTCTCTTTATCCGCCCTTCCTTCCTCATCAATCACCTCTTCCCTTCTCATCCAATTCAGCCAATAGGTGTTCTCACCATTTGCAACCATATGTATTATGCAATTGATGATTATGATTAATACGTACGTCTGAACGTTTGAAATTGGCAGCCCCAACTAAGGGCTGCAACTTAGGGGGGAGAGGGGGGGGGGGGGGGTCAGCTATCATATAAACTGCGATGAATTGATATTAGCGCAAGATGTGTTACTTAGCTTCGCTTTTGGATTGCAATAGGTAGTATTTAACACTCCATTCGAGTCGTACGAATAGAAATTGATAACTTGATTTCCTCTCCTATGAGATCATTTAATTTACGAACTGTAAATGAGGTCAAACTTTCATTGAAATATTTGATCTGTCCAAATTTCTTGACTTTTTATTATTTTTCACTCAATCGTTTGTAGAAAATCGCTGAAAATTCTCTGGAGTAAGCGGCGTACTTCGAGAAAAAAAAAACTCAGTTGAGATGCGTTTCAAAATTTGAATGTTTACAGAATAGTAATTATTTGAAACAGTGCTAAATTTTTGAATTTTTACACATTTGTTGGCGATTATTCACATATTACTTGCTAATTAATGATACTTGATTCATTTAATATAATTTATATTAGGATGTACTTTGCCGGATTTTTAATGTCCATTTGTATTCCCCCGCTGCTTTTTTTAAAAATAAACTATTAGCCGAAAATGAGTCGCCGAAAGAGTAATAAATAAGAATGAAACATTGTTTTAACTAATTTTAACTAAGGTCGTAGGAATTGTATATAAGTTGATCAGGTTTAAGTCGAATATATAGGTAGTGTGGAATGTACGCATGTTGAGGTATTCTATTATGAAGGGTTCTTTTGCATGCATTTTATGATTGCTAGATGTGTCCTAATGGATGGGGTGCCTTCATATGTGGAATTGATAGTTGATAAGCAGGAAGGATATACACGGGTAATAGCTGACGTTCGTTAAGTAAACATTTTAACGCACTAATATTTTATATTGTTATAGTGTTTGATAGTTGAAGTGATAACATTTTTAAGCACTTGAGTATATTTCTAAAGATAGAAGAGAGTTTTGCGAATTTACTAGTAGTGTGCCATGGAATATAAATGATTTGTAGCTATCGTTTTGTAGGTTCTTATGGTTTGTTTATTTTGACTGCTTTTATTTATCAGTTGACCGAATATGCTTGATTTTTAGTTTTGTCTTCGATAAAATAGTCTCAATTCTGTCAATGTTTTTATTATAATATAATATAAAATTGATAATCTTATTTGAAGTTTGCAGAGTAGGGTGATAGCAAAGGTTATTGATTGCTCTAATGACATCATATTTTTCGGATTTCCTGCCATAAATTTGGCGGTTTTATAGCTAAAGTTGTGGGAATTATTGAAAAAATTATATGTAATTTTGGTTGTAAAGTGGCTTGACTTGTGAGGCAAAGGAGGAGGGGAATATGCAGTGGCATTAGGGTTATATCTTTGAGATTTTCTTAATAAAATTGCATATAGTTGCTAAATTATTTTTATATCTTTGAGATGATTTACTACACTTCCCGGAAAGAAAGCTTTGAAAGCTTTAATCGATATGATGTGTGAAACTTTTTATTGCATTTGAGAGGCATTCAGTTGTGTTGAAATTTTATTGCTACAGCATTAGTTATTACTTCAAACATTTAGAGAAATATAAGTTAGAGATGGACGGAGCGATCACAATTGGAGTATTAAGTGGTAAGCAGAGTAAAATGATACCTACGAATAAAGCGCTAAAGTTTTTATATATGACAATAGGAAATCTCATTGATTTCATAATCATCACCATACCGCGTAATCAGTAAGAATAGGGGAAAGATCAGAAATCCAGTGCAGTTGGATTTTTTTAAAGGAGATTTTTATCCTTATTTTCAATACTGATATTAATTGTGGATACATTTCTTAAATCTTTTTTTACAGGGCAGGGGTGGATGCTAGAATTCTTTCCTTGAAATGTTTTTCCTTAGAATGAGGGTTCCTCTTCCATCTCACAAAAGGTCGCCAGTGGCCGCAAACTTCTTTCTCTTTAGTTAGGGCATCTTTCCGGAATGTGGAGGGACAAGAGTTCGTCTTCCATCGGAGTAAGGATTCCCAAAGGCCACCGATACTGCTTTCCCGATTGCTTTCCGACTACTTGCGAAGCAAATTGACCTAGTTGTCGTTTTGCTATCAGAAATAATCGGAAATAGATGAAATCAGTTTTCTTCGAGTCAAAGAATTGAGAAAACTTTTATATCATTAAAAGTCGAAATGAGTTCCTTCAAGTAGAAATGAGTTATCTTTTTGCAAAAATATCACTTTCGATACAAAGAACATTAGAATTATTTTCAATATTATTTTATTTCTCAATGATATTTTAAGGAAAAAAATCCAAAAAATGTCTAAATATCCAAAAAAATAAAAAAATACTCTTTGTCGCCGATGTTCTCAAGTGGAGTGGAAGGTTTTTTTTTTAAATAAAGAAATTCTTAATGAAGTAAGAGGTTTTCTCAGCGAAAATGTTTTTGATGTCTTATAGTTTTTTTTTTAGTTGCTCAGTATTGAAAAAACTTTTTAAAAAAGCATTTCAAAATTTAAAAGTGCTCAAAAAATTATCGAAAACGATCGTTTTCATAGAATTTCCACAAACGAATGTTTAGATTATGAGTAGGGCGATTCCTCACGATGAAAAATCCAAATAAACCCTCGAATGAGATATCAAAGAATCCCTTCATCGCGTTGAAACATAACACAAGACTAACTTTTAGTCGACAATATCTTAGTGGATCAGTGCCGAAGTAATCGAAGGAACCTCGATAAATCTTGTGGAACATTTTTTGAACATGTCCTATGGTGCAAATATGAGAAACAAAATATAGTGATCAAAATATTTGAATAGAACTAAAGTATACGATTCAAGAATATAAGTACAGAGGTTTATTAATAGCGTTTATGCTCGAAAGCTGTTGAAATGTCGTTCGGCATTGTAAACGATTTGACAGAAATTCACGACGAGTGAATATTGCACTAATAATGAGGGCAAATTTTCACTCTCAAATTGATAGCAGTGATTTTCCGATAGTTTCAACAAAAAAAAAACATTCTCAATAGATGCTTATATTAGAAGGTTAGAGCATATTTCCTCCTTTGAATACTTTGAAAACCATCTTTTGGGTATTGTGACCATTTCTTTAACTAGTGGCCTGCCATCGCCAACTCCCACCTGCATCCTGTTGGATTTCGTCACTAGACTATCCACGGTCGCGCATTCAATAAATTCTCAACTAACCGTCGTAATGACGGTCATTCCCCTACCCGCAAACTGGGACGCACCAGATTGCTTCTAGCTGAGCACACTGACTGGTTGGTATTATGGGCGATAAATATGCAACACAATGTTAGCATCTCTAGAAAGCCATTCAGTAAAGAGGTAAACGAATGGCTATTGGGTATTCTCCACTGGATGCCTTTTGTCCTCAAGAAAGTTGCTGACAGAGTACTGATCCACTTCGTTGTTGTGCTCATCTAGAGAATCTGAAAAATTCAGAAGGACAGGAGGTGACTTCATTCTATGTCTGACTGATTCATCAACGGATCGGCATAGGTTTTCACAAGAAAAGTGCTCTTCCCCTTGCATCTAGCATTTTATTAGCTTCTTCCTTTCGCAAACTTCTCCATTCATAAACACTTATGCGGTCTTTTTTTGTTATTTCTCTTATAAATGTATAGTTAGCCCTGAAAGCAAAACTATAAATTATGATGTATTGGTTTTTTCCGAAATTGGGGACTTTATTCCCCGTGAATATTCGCTGCGAACTATTTCTGGAGGTGGTTCGGGTTCACTACGAATCATCCTTACTAGTGGTTCGCATTGAAGTTAAAATTACTTATTCGTTGTAAATCATTATGATTCGATAACTTTCCGATTGTTGCTCGTCGGTCTTAGGGCAGGAATATGATTTAATTGGCACACTATGAGGTTAGTTCTCAATTTTGTTAGGTGTTTTTACGGATCCCCCCCCCCCTTCCCTCATAAATATTGAAATATATTTTGCTGAGGAGGATTTCCAGATGGGATAGTCCGTTCTCACTAAATCGAAAAGAAGTAAACAAGGTATTGACGACTTGTAAGTAGACAGATCACTTAGCATGAATGTTACGACTAGTTGGAATATTATAAATTGGTAGGTTTGGGTTGTTTTTTTTTTTTTTTTTAAACAGTGAATGGTACCCAAAATTGAGGATAGAAAACACTACGAAGAAAGTTAGAGGCATAGAGCGAATGAGTCATAAAAGAGATTTTGCTTAACGGTGCTGATGATTTCTGTATTGAAAAAAGGTGGATGAGTATTAGTGTTTTCAAAGATGAGATCCTGATGATCCAGGCGGGATGTTGATAGTCTAACGGAAAGGTGGTGTGAATTGCAGGATGTTAGAGAGACGGCGTTTTATGTACTTTGAAGGGCGAAGCTTCTAATATTGGGTGGCAGCTTAAGGACCACAGCTTGTTTTCATCATTTTCCAAGTTTTATAACAGGTTTTCAGGTTTTCTTTCATCCTTGTTGCATTTTGAGATTTCTTTCGTCAAAGAGCCATATGAATGTCACACCTATGTGCCTAAAACTGCAAAAAGAGCCAAGGAACGCACGAAAACGTAGGGGGGGGGGGGGGTGAAATCGTCTCCCATGCCTCTAAGGGAAGCTTTATTCACCCGTTTCTGTGTCTCTGTTCGTTTGCTATCGTCTCTATCGCGCTTTATTCAACTGTCTACACTTTCGAAAATTGCCTCAAAAATATCATCACATTCATGAATCATATCAGTATTTCGTCAGAGTGTTTCTAGTCGGGAAAAAAACTTTTCTTAGAGACCCATATAACCATTTATTTAAAGGTTTGGTAATGAGCTGGACTGAGCCGGACTTCAGTTGGCTCATAACTTAAAAACATCAAACATATATCTATGTCTGCCCCATGTCAGTTCAATTCTGGTGCATGGCGTAATGCGCCCACCGTAGTGTCGTATGATGTACGCACATGAACTGACGGGAGTTCATAACAAGAGAGTGATGACTAGTGAAAACGTCCGCGGTAGCTCAGTGGTAGAGCACTCGCCCGGAAAGTGAGAGGTCGCGGGTTCGTCCCCGTCTGCGGGCAAGTTTTCATTGGTCATCAAAACATCCCATTATGGTTTGGTAATATTGTTTTTCTTTGCTTTGATAAGAGGGTCAAAGATGTACACCACAAGTTCTGTTTGTTTTTTTTGCCCTCACACTTTTAGTGTACGTTTTGTGGACTTGGATTGTATGGAATGAGAAGTTAATGCTTAATGTCTGAAGTGAGGTTGTTGTCACATTCGTTCAGTGGTAGGTAGTTCCCGGTCTAGTAGTTCATGTTCTACTAGATTGTTATTAGGTTAGAAGGTGCGTTTTGTTGATCCAATTCTAAATTAAATGTTTCTTTACCACCAATTAATTACTACATTAGATAGGAATCGGATCGATAGCAAAAGGTGGATTTCCTCCAGAATAGGGGGAAATAATACGATATATTCTAAGGCAGAATTATCTGAAATAATTATTTTTGGGTGATATGACTTCAGACCTCTTAATTAATGCCCACGAGGTTACAATCCTTCAAAGCTTGATCTGAGTCGTGTAGCTCTAGAACTCTTCATCTAGGTCATTTAGCTTGAGAACTATGTTCCCCTCACCTTCCAAAAGGATCACAATAAGCTGCAAAATAAACGCATCGTGCTTACTGTCGCCGTATTTTTTTGTCTGGTCACTCGACTGCTACTATAAAGAGACTTGAAGTCAATAGACAATTTGAAACAATGGGCAAAGGGGAATGGTGTTAGCACCTGGAATTTGATCTTTTATTGGTATTCGAAACGGAAGATTGTTAGAAAGTAGGCGGGTTAGTTAGTGGATTAGAATATGCGGAAGAATTGTTGCAGCATTGCCCTCATTCTTCTGAGATAGAGTTGGGAACTAGACGGGGAGGGATGGGCAGGAGAAGAGGGGAGGGGAGGTGTGGATTCATGTTGAAGTCGGAGGCAATGAAATTTGAGATTTAAAACGCTTTTAGATTTCTTCAGGACTTTCATATCTCTCGATTGTTTTTCCATTTCCCAATTTTCTTCGCTTGATTTTCTTCATTTCGACGATGAAAGTCGGTCGCTGCCACAGAGCAATATGCCAATGATTTAAAGTTTTATTTCGTCGTCACCTTTCTAAGGGTCATCGACTCCTTTTTTTTGCAGTTGGTGCTTGATCTGATCTAGCTAGATTCTTCGACGTTAGGCGGCCTTGAAGATTGGGAAATTTGTATGGGCAAGTTTGCAAATTCATTAAACGTGGGTAAATTACAACTTCTTTTTTTGTTTGTGGCAGATCGGTACATCCATTCAGCTTCTTAGCAATTCCTTTTTCTGTTTATAGTGAAATGTTGAAACATGCCAAAGAATTCGCTGCAAAACTTAGTTTAGATATTGTTGCCTTTAGGTATTTTTGAAATCGGTGAGGAAGGCATTTTTGAAATCGTTCGGAAATTATAGAGGGCAAACTTTGTGATGCGTTTTCACACTTGATAACGAATACCACTCTACCGTTAACATCAACTGGAAACCTCTAACCTTAGTTTATTTGCTATTGTTGATCAAAATAGTTGAAAACAACTAAAAAAAACATTTAATTCGTGCTTGAACAAAATTTTTCTATGATTTAAAATTCGTTTATCTAGATGGAAGAACTATCCATACAGTTTATTTGCAATCATTTTCGAGAAGTCATCTTTAGACACTTTCATGTTCATTGAACTGCTAAAATAAGGGCAATGTTTTGATAACATCTTAGCTAGAGACAATTCGCGGTTGATGAGAGACCTTTTTATCAGTAACTCTTGTATACACCGTTATCATTCCGTATCACATTCGCGCATCACGCATCTTTAGTGATTGTTGTGTTTTATGGTGGATTGCTAACGTAAAATAAGAATGCTTATAGGAGTATGGATGAACTACTACGTTCGTTAGTTGCGCTCATTAAACTATAAAAAAGGCAATAATATCACGGCATTTCTTCGGGTCATTTTGTTTCCGTTGTTATTCAAGAGCGATATTTGTGATCACCATCGGCTATGCGTGTGTCCGTAACTTCCACTGTGCTAAGCATAGATAAGTATAATAAAGCTAACCCCAAGAGGGAAGCGAAGTGGAAGGGTCGGAGCTGTGTACATGACTTGAACCATGTTTCATTTTCTTTTTTTGCCGTCGATAATTTGTCTTATAATAGTTTCTTTACTGCCAGCTTTATTCCTGTATGCGGTTATAGCAGATTTTTGTTTTACAAATGGGACATTTTAAACACATGCTGTATTACCCCGCCTAATGGACACGATTTACAGGAAGTGACAAGCGATCTATCGTTTCTTTCATCTTAGTTACATGGCAACGCGCCCTTTATTCATCTCAAATATATTCCGATACAAGCCATATCCTGTGATCCGTATATTTATTCGAATCTTTCTTCATCTGCAAGGCCTTCTTGGCCGTCAGGTGGGTATTTATGGTACTCATTAGTTCAGAATTAATTTCAGGGTATGAAATGAGGTTTTTAGATTGCAGTAATGGTGTATATGTCGTTCGCTAACATATGGCCTCCACAGGTTGAAAATGCTGAGTATTAATGCTTGCTGGAAAGTGTTTGCAGCGTCAAGTGTGTGATGTGCCGTTATAAGCTCATTGTTGGAGGTACTATCTCTAGTAGGGAAGTATTTCAATTGGCAAATGATCAGCCTTATGTGAGTGATGAAACGATACTTGAAAAGTGGCTGTTGCAAAGGTTGAGTGATTTTTTTTTGGGGGGGGGGGAGGGAGGAAGAGGAGGAGGAGGGAGTGAACGGTATCGACGTAAGTTTAAAAAGTGTGAGCTACTATCGATTAAACAAGGATAAGGTGATTGTCTAACCTGTGCATTTTATAAAGCACTCTAATGGAGAACGGTACTCAAAGAGATAGGTGTGTTATATTTTGCTGGCTATTTTACCGAAATGCGCACATTTTTTATAGTTGAAAATCAAATAAATTTTATGTTGTAGTGGTTGTATGCTAATGGAAAGAGCATAGCCAAAAATGACTGGAAAGAGCTATGGAACTTGCTTTGCAAAGTTTGCAAATAAATAGAAAATCTTTGCAAACTTTGCAAATAAATAGAAAATCTTTGCAAATAAATATGCAAACAAACAGAAATCTTTGCAAACTTACATTTTATATATGGAACTCATTTGCAGTTTACAGTTTGACTTACAGTTTATGTCTGTCGAGTGTGGGAAAATTTTTAAACTTCTTATCAGTGATGAGATTTGCGATTAGAGGCTCAAAATTTGTTACCTCATATGGATTCCTTATTTATGGGATCTTATTGTTGAAATTATTCGTTCCACCAAGCAATTGAAATCCTAATTCTGTTGGCGGAAGCGGCTATAGCTAAATTTAATTGCTTTTTTTGATCAAATATTGCGATTATCTGTTGTTGAGCGGCATAATATTGCAGTAAATTTTGCAGATTTAGTGTAATAGCCTTGCAGTCCACCTAGGTAGGTGATTAGAAATATCTGTTTTTCATTCTTTTACCATCCCCCTTTACCGCTGGCCGTCCGGAGTACATCGTAGGGAGTTACAGTCTTCTATGGTTAAGAAGAAATAGTACCGTTGCAAAATTTGCAAAAATTAATTTTTCTAATATTGTGATGTAAGCAACATCTTCAAAAATTAGCGGATGCATTTAAATAGAGAATTGAATCTTCCAGAATACCCGCTGAAAATGTTTTGCGTTATTTCTTTTCACTTTTTTTATTACTGAATAAAGATGAAAGCGCTGGCGATTACGCAATTGGAGAATTGTTTAAATGTTTGTTTATTGTTTTGCTATACGGAAAGCGAAACATTTTGCAGGTTTTTTTGGTTTTGAAACAACAAGAAGAGGTGAATTACGGAATGGCAAGCAAAAGAGAACAACATTGTGTCGCTTGCATCAGAAGAGAAGGCGGAGGAAGGTTACGCGGCAACTAGGAAGGACGACCAGATAGTGTTTAATGGAAAAGGTTCTAATATGGACGGTTCGAAGTCGGCTGTCACCAAAGAAATGCGCATTAAAAGCAGGAAGAAAAGCAGCAGTGTATGCGAGGCGGTACGATCTTTTCTGTTTTGGTGAGGAGTGAGACTGAACTTTTAGGTGAAGTTGACCAACGAACCATATGTTACTTATAAGATTTGAGTATTTGTCCGTAAATCTACTGCTGTCCAAAAATTTGCATTGTTCTTTATTTTTTATTTTTTGTTAATTATTCTCAAAGATATTTGTGGGAAAATAGCTTTATTGCCTTTGTAATGATCGTGATCACTATTGTGCTGCAAAATTTTGCTAAGTTTTCTGCCAATCTCAGGGCCAATAGATAAGTTGTCGAGTATATTGGTGCGTAGTCTTGATCACGATGAATTTCGTAATATGCTCTCAATGGTTGCTAAACCACGTTATTCAGCCGCCAAAACCATGGTAAGTAAATATTATTGCTATCGTTCTATTATGTATCGTATTTTTGAAGTGGCTTTGGTAATGTGTGATTGGAATGTGCATGCATTCATTACTTTCACATCTTATTAGAAGGCTTAGAGGCAGTAGTTGTTCCGTGGGGTCATGGAACCTTTGCCATTAAAAAAAGGGGGGGGGGCGGGAGAGGGGAAGGTAGTGGGGGATATGGGAGATCATGAATGAGGCTATAATGTGCCTTAATCGAAGTCGAGAGTCGAAAACGAAGCTGTCCGTAATCATTGCTAACAGTTTCATTCTTGTTCTTTGGTACCACTTGTACTGCTATAACTCCGATACAAAAAACTTAACGTTTTGCCAGTTAATTGGGGAAAATTTTCCCAAATCTGCCCAATCATTCTAATTCATTTGTAAGAGGTATTCATCGTGAGCAATGAATTTGTATGAGGTATGAGCGACCAGGTCTAACAATACGCAGTAAGGATTGGTGCAGCAGTGCGCTGGAATTGTTGTTGATGGATATAGGCTGACTTACGTATGTTGCTATCGAATTTTATAACCTTGGCGAGTATATTGTCGTATGCTGAAGTCATTTGAAAGCTTCATTTAAGCTGAGAGCAGATGAATGTTGTTGGCAGTGATAGAACGATTTGCTGATATTATTTTTTTGATATTTTATTGTTGTTTTGCTTCACATAAATGTTTTGTTTAGTCGTTATATATTTCCCAAAATCTAATATTAATTGGTCGCCTCTTTTTGATTTATTTAGCTGAAATGAATAGCAGTATCTTTTTTTCTTTGAATTTATTGGTGCCGAATATTGCAAAAGAATTTAAATGCGATGAGATATTAAATTCTAGAATGTGATGGAAAATATTACATAATATAGTGTACATCGTTTATAGAAGAAATTCGATTGTAATGCCCGACAAACGAATGGTACTGATGGCAAAGATGAAGAAGGCAAAATCTCCACCTGGACGGGTCTGATTCTACATGAAATTCAACATGTCGCCGGAGAGAAACAGAGAAAAGAGGATATCGGTTAGTTATTATTCATCGATTCATTGTAGAGTTGGCATGCATTTGAAGTCTTTTATGTGGGATATATCTTCTATAAGTCTTATGCATGTAAAAAAAGCATCGATTAAACCCGTTTTATTGAAAACATTTAATGAGTTTACATATTGATATTTTCTTGTATTATAATATAGGCGCATTCAGCGCACATCCTGATGCGCTTTGCTAATATTTCCCCGTTTTCAAAATTACCGCTTTTTTTGTTTCTCTTATGAGCAACTTTTTTGTGCACCTGAAGGTATTGCCTCATCCCTTTTCGCCCTCCTCCCCTTTCCTCTCCTCTTTTCTCCGAGGCGAAGAAAATTCTCACCCGATATCGCTTTATCATGTTATAAAGAAGGCTACTTATTCGAAAGCTGCCATTTTTGTGGCGCTAAATAGTCTAAGTGACTTCTTTTGTGGAGAAAATGTTATTAAAAAGCCGTAGATTGGGATGCGGAGTGAGAGGAAGAAATGCGGTCCTTTTTCTGTCTATTCTATCTCCCTGTTTTTGTCTCCCCATTTCTCAATTTATGAACTCTTCGTGCAGATCATTTTCGTCGATTCGCTAATGCTTTGCGTTGTTTGTGTAGCGGAGAATGTGCTATGTCCTTTTTTGAGAATCTCTACAATTTGCGTCTTAGTTTCCTTGTTTCCTTTTTTTGTCTTTCCCTGCGCGACTTTGTGTCTTTTAAGTAAGGTTAATTAGTAGTTGCAGGTTTCGTTTATTTCAGGTCTTATAAGGCTGTCTACTTTAAAGATCCGTTCATCAGCTGTGAAGCGGAACGAGCTGTATTCCCCATGCCGTGCATAAGGCTGAAAATCTGTTAAAATCAAGTCTTTAACCGCCGTTGTAATGGGAAAATGAGTGGTTGAAAGGTCTGCTTGACAACTGCGATGGGATCCTCGTAAACGAGTGGGAACTCCATATGGAATGTTGTGGTTTTTATTGGAGCGTTCAGCTTTCATATAGTCTCGAAGAAAATATAAATTTTACTGTTTTTTTAATGATGATACTGGATGGAAATATGTTTAACTCGCTCAAATTTCCACAGATTTTTTTAACAGCAGTATATGAACTCGGATTAGTCAAAAAAATTTTGGCACATATTTTTACACTTATCTCAGTTAATTATGAGAAACTGAGCACATTCTATGAGGGAAAGAAATTTACAATAAATCCCTTTTTTAAATTTAAAGAAGCGCTTTTTTGTCTGACTACTTTTGGGATAGATGTTGGTGGAGGAGAGGGGAGGGGGAAGAGATCGTTGTCAGTACTGTAACTCATTGCTGTTGTTTCAAGTGAGTGAGTTGGGAATTAATTGCGCAGCTAATAGGCAATTTATAAGCGAATATGTGAATGGATCTCACCAAGATTTGTTCGGCTGATAAGTTAACCTCTATGGTCAAAGGCGTGATGCACTAGCATATTATGGCAACATCGCATCCTTGTCGATCCGTTTTCCTGCTTGTTAATTTTGAGTTCAAATCAGTGAAAATAGAGCAAGTAGAGTACTTAATATGGCCCTTATGAGTCCAATTCTCTGGTGAAGTGATCGTTTTCTTTTATTGATTATAAGCAATTGAATGAAACAAATTTGCATATGCAGATTTTTTTCTTGCAGTTGAGTGGGTTGTAAATTCCTTTTTTATAAGGAAGTAGTAATTATTATTTCATCTTTTACGCAATTTATTTCATTTCTCGATATTACAATAATCGATGGAGTATAACTGTTGTTTCAATTATTAGTAGTAATTAGGTGAAATGGTTGGCCGAATCGATGCTAATTAATTTACATATGATTTTATTTATGCAAGCATACAAAGCATTGTGCAATAAGAGTAGATAATGTTATGAATACGTATATTTTAAGAGTGTTTATTTGCATTATATATTATGGGATGAAGTTTCTGAGAGGGGCATCATTAATAGTGACCACTGAAGAAATTTAGCACTTTGTCCTTGATTTGTTGTGCCTTCTCACCGATTTGATGTGCCAGTAACGAGAGATTACCGGATGTGTACGTGTTGTCACTGAAAATTGATCGATTTGAAAGGGAATCAGCTGGAGGCTAATAAATGTGTTTCCTCTCTGAATTAAAAATCTTCAGGCTTGAGGAGATCAGTTTTAGGGAAAAGATGGTCAGTACGTTCGGAAGAGGGAAAAGGATTTGGACAGTAAAGGGATTAAGAGATTGTGTAGTTGAAATTTTTGTTTCCCCTTAGTTTTAACTTCTCTTTTTTTGCTTTACAACTTTACTTCTGACAAACAACCACCTTCGCTTATTCCCTTAATTCATTTTTTATTGCTATTTCTTTTGTTAATAATGGTGTCTTTTTCCCGTTGTTCTAAATTATCGTTGACATCGTCGTTTATTAATCGGTTTGTGTTCCTTATAACTTCGTGGAAGTTGTACTTTGTAGAGGCTTATATACGAATTACCTGACCATGTGTGAAAATAAGCTTTCGATACCGCTACATTTCCAATTGTAGGTATATCTTCTTTATCTTCTGGGGGTACACTATTTGGAATCGCCGGTCGACTTAAAGGTTAATCGTGGGTAACGTTGTCTTGTGGATAATGCCGGACAGTTTTCAGTTAAGAGGATTAAAGAGTGGATGGGGAAACGATGTGTTTAAAATGCGAAGTGTTTTGTACATCATATTAGGGAAGGGGGGAGGGGGGTGAAGGGATTCATTCGGCGGGTGCATATTAGTCAACGTGAGTGCATTCGCAACAACGTGAGCGTTTTCTGCGACTACTAGCATTTTTAATTGCATCATATTTTGGGGTTTAAAAGTGCATCAGTGTATGATTGCTCTGATTTTACTCATTCCTTTTTCATCTTCTCTCACCAGCCTACCTATTCCCCCACACCACCTCACCTTCCCCCTCCTCCTACTCTACCCTCCCCCCATTTCCCTTTCTATCCTCCGCTTTAATGACGCCGTAATAGATTCCTGCCCTCTAATTTCATCTTTTCACACCGCAAAGAATATTTATATTATTATCTGAGAAGTTCACTTCTAGTTCATTCGGCTTTAAATGTTATATTAGGCAAGAAAACACGTAGAAAGGTTGACAGAACTGTTATGGTCACAAGCAGTTTCATCTTTCTCTTCGCAAATCTCAAAACATAGCGTAGTTGGCATACATCGCTTCATTTGGTTTGTTTTCATGAATGGCGTAGTTGACATAGATCGCTTCATTTGGTTTGTTTTCATGAATGAAACTCTCTGAGTGAAGTAAGCAACTGGCATCGATCATCGGAACATGTTAGCGGACGGTAGACCAATGCTGAGTTTTACACCAAGAAATGATCGTTTTATTTGAGCACTATTCATGTGAGCGAAAATAGACGGGTGAGAGTGATTTGATATTGGAATAAAGCGAATCTTATGCTTGGAGTGGAGAACTTTAGGGACTCTTAGCTCTACAATTTCGTTTTTTCCGCATTTTTAGCTTCACTATCGTTCTTACCGTTGTCTTTTTAAAATTATGGCCTTATAGAGGTACATTCTCGTGGAATCACTTCACTAATATGAGGTTATCTTTATACATCGCCGATGGGGAATCTCTATTAGTTAGATGGTGCAAGGGAAAAGAGTGTATGGTGATAGTGCGATTATCAATGTTTATTGCATCGTGCGGTTAGATGACTTGATTGAGAAGAGCAATAATTGCGCTTATGCATAATGCTTGGAAGACATGCTTCGTTTTTCCACCGTTTGCTGAATTCCGGTCGCGAGGCCCTGCAATGAATTGACATAATGAGGGTTCATCGAATTTTTGAACTCCACAAAGTGGCGTATTTTCCCTGAATATGAGGGCGGCTGTTGATTTACTCCTTGCTTATTGAAATTAAAAATATCCATTTTAGGCTTGATTAGTTATGTGTTAATATATTTCTGAAATTGGCGCTTTTTACTACTTTTTTTACACGTCATCCTCTGTTTTCAATAAGGGATACTAACGAAGAATGTCTGGATTTGGTTTGAAATATGGGAAAAATTCCATTAAACGAAAGCTATGTTTTATTGTTATGGAAAAATAAAGAAAGCTTACCGAAGGGTCCTCGTGGAGGTAGAGGACTTGGCTTGTCGAATGCGCTGCCTAGACCTGAAAAGGTAATGCGGCTTTTTAAAACTCTGGAACATGGAACACTTATTTTGGTTGTTTTTTCTTTGTCTCCTCAAAGAATATTTTTTCTTCGTTCATTTTGTTTTATTTTATGCAAAAATTTATCTTCGATTCTTCTCTCTTCCCCCCCCCCCCCC
>JAAVTS010001925.1:0-20425 GCA_022845575.1 Baylisascaris ailuri | reverse complement strand
CCCCCCCCCCCCCCCCCTCCCCTCTTCTGTTTGCTTTCCACTCTGCTGCCGTGTGATCCGTCCGTAAATTAGCGAATTTGCTAGACGAGGTTAGTGCTATTATCGTATAACACGCCGGGTACGTGGACGAGGGTTGGGTAAATATAGAGTACCTGTGAGGAAAAATTTAGGTAACAACGTGATTAGGTATTTACAAAATAAAGCATCTGTAATTAAATTATGCTGTTAAACTGTAAAGAAATATGAAAGGACTCTTCTTTTCGGTTATAGCTTGAGGATTAACGTCCGTAATGCTATATTTGTTAAGTTTTAAATGCAGCTTTCACTTAGTTAAATGCTTTTTTCTGGTTGTCGAAAGTGTTTGTTTGTTTGTTTGTTTTGGAGGGGGAGAGAGGAGGGGAGGGGAGGGAAGGCAGGTTAATTAATTGTATTTGACTACTTTTGATAGCGTCTATTGATATCATTTCGGTAATCATTTCTTTTAATAACGTTAATGGATAATGTTTTAGTGGATTGATGCAAAGATGGTACTTTATTAGGTGGTACTTTAGGGTTTATTAGCAGAGTTATTGAATTAATTGTTCAATACATTGAATCGAATATGCGCATTTATTTCGTTGAGCTGATCGACCCCCAAACTAAGCAGTGAATTTATGAAATTTGCATATACTTTCATGCTCCGCTCAACCTTATCATGAAAAAGATCGTAATGACGTCATTTTGTGTCAGGTTTTTGGTATGCTCGAAAAGGTTTTTTTAGAATAAAAGCGAAAGTTTATAGTTGAAGATTCCTGAAATGCTAAAAAGCTGAAATGAAGACGTATTGAGTAGGAAAGAAATCCTTTGTTTATCAGGTTTTTATTTCCGGTTTTGTGGAAAATTCTAAAACCGGAGCTGCAGAGAACATCGCAATTTAGGTGTAAACTTATTGGAAAAGTGTGGTGGATGAACTAATACAACATACCTGTTCTTGCATTGCAGAGGTTTGTTTTGCAAGTTCTACACAACTTTCCAATAATGTTCGAGATATCGCACGTTGTTGTGCATCCTTTTCTCAATCCTTTAAATAAACAAATGTAAATATAAATATAAATGTAAACACAAATATGAGTATAAATATAAATATTGATGTCACACAAATATAAATATGAATTGGTTGCTGTCAGATTGATTGCTAAATATGTAATTAAGAGCAATTCATTCGAAGATTTTTTTTTTGTTTTCTAGCACTTAATTTTATTTATTCATTTACTGAGTTATATTATTAATATTACTATTATCGTTATTTAATTTTTAAAGTGCTTTTATGGCAACAATTTAATATTTTTAAAGCTAAGAAACGCATTTCTTTAGTGAAAAAATTTATTTAGAAGTTTTTAAAGCATCAATTCTCATGTTTCAAAAACAATGGGCGTAATTCTATTTTAAAGCAGTAAATATTAACATATCTTAGACTGGATATGTCTGATCTTCTCGAAGTGACGAATTAAATTCGAAAGTGATATAAAAATAGGCGCAAATGTCAGTAATTTGTGGCATTGTGTTATATGCGCTGATTTATCTGACCATTCGCGTAAGCAGTATTATTTTATGATGTGTAAATGAAAACGGAACGAGAATTCAACTCACCATTACTATTTGGATTATAACTTTCAGCAACGGTGAAACATTCATTATTTGGTGGGCATTCTTTTTGAACTGGAAATGAACAATCCAATTCACCATCACAAACATAGCACCTTATTGTTGAGCCTGAAATTGAAAACTTTAGTTTGTTGAGTTACTAGTACCGTAATTGTCTTATAAACACCCCTTACCTTTCCTATTTGTTATTACCATTCTATATTGATACTTTATGAGAATAGGTGGGAATTGCTTGTGGTAAGATTGGAAGTGCCAGCAGATAGTTGAACAAATAGAGTTGTTGAACTCATAAGGGGTTCGATTGATCGTTTGTAAAGATTAAGCTAGCAGTTAATTCCTAAGTAATTCTGAATTGGAGGATTCGCTAACATAATTGGTTCATTAAGAAATAGGAGGTTTTTGTTTATAAAAGTGTTTTATGCATCGGTATTGGATTTTTTTTTTAAAGTATGGATGGTTACCGATACGCAGATATCCTCTTAGAGTATTGCATCATTGCTGGATTAGGGTTGTACTAGCGCGCTGTGGGAGAGGGGGGCGACTAATTTAGCTAAAGTTTTAGTTGAAAAATCAGAGTGCAGTCGAGCGGGGGAAGGAAACATTGGAGAGAAAAAAGTTAATTTGTTGCCCAGAACAATTGGTCTTAACAGGGGATGAAACACTTTCCTATAGGATAGTAGTTTGATCGGAAAAATTCGACAAAGCAATCGATAAGGAAAAGTTGGGAGATTGTTTCACTTCGGAGTCCTTGAGATGGGCTTAGGGGGAGGGAATCTTCGGTGTTTGACGGAAAAAATAGGAAAAAAGGATGGGGAATCGGCAACATATAAATTTAGGCGGCGTAATGGATGATAGAATGAAATACCGAGTTCGACGAGGAGAGCAGCGCTGAGTAAGTGAAAGAGCATGATGGCAGTGGTGTGTATAGTGTGACACTTGTTTCGCGGAACACCACTTCGAGTTGCTTGCTATGATTCGTAATGACAACCTAACTCAACAGCAAACGTTGCATTTCGCAAACATCCAGCTCGCACATATTTATGACGTCATCTTACAAAACACACCTGCCAATGTTGAGTGCATTATAGCGGATGTATTGTACTCAGTGTTTTTCGTCAAACATGTGATTGGTTTTTGGTCGTTTAGGATACTTTTTTAAATGACTTTTTTGACGTTTTTCTGACGGAATGTAATTACAAGAGACCACTGAGGGGAATTTGGAGGGAAAGAGATGTGGTACCATTGAGAGGAATTTGGGGGGAGAGGTGTGGTACCATGAAGGGGAATTTGGAGGGAGAGTGTGGGTCAAGGATGTTACTTTCTTCTCTTCCGCTTAGAACCTCCAAAATTATCACTGTGACATTCAGGCTTTTGTAGTATATTTAATACAACAATTGTCCGCCATATCGTCTATAAGCTGTTGGTTTCGGCAAGTGTTTTATATAGACTTGATGAGATGCTAACACATTGCAAAGCTTTCATCGATCTTCATCCCACAAAGTCATTGTTAATAGGGGGGGGGGGGGTTACTATTAAAGAAAAAAGATTATATGATATTTTTCGATTGCAAATTTTGGTAACTAAAAAATTTATGCCTAACGACGTAGAAATGATCGGTGATGCTTTTGAAAAGTTATTACCAGGAACATGTCACTTGTACTTGTTTAATGACTTAAAGGAGAATAAATGACCTAATTGGAGAACGAAGACGTTGCGTTAGCTGAAAAGGAGAGAGAGATGTGGCTCATAGATTTTTATACGAAGCGAAGTTTTGATGCGCAGGAGTTATCATGTCGTTCTGTAGTTGTTGCGATTATTGAGATCATTCTAGGAGGCAATTAAGAATCTACCATAAATGTAAGTGATAAAATTATGTCGGCGATCGTTGCCCTAAGGAGACGATTGAGTGGATGTATAGTTCCGTATATTCCGGTCAAACTTAACGAATCGCCTTATTCAATGCATATAAAGTTTTCCAATAAAAAGCTCGTGCATTAGTTTTCAGATGCGACGGGTAGAACATGTGGGATGGTACAATGCGGAGCTAGGAAGGAGAGGGGTATATTAGATGGTTTGCATTCTTTACTTTGAGTAAATAATCATTGCACGTATCACCGCAGAATAAACAGTGATTATTGCAAAGACCAAAAAATAGCCTTTTGTTTGCTTGACGTTTCCGTCCCACCAACTTGTCCCAAATAATACAGTAATAATTGTAACACCTTTGTAATATCTATCCTTTACAGTAATTTAATTTGGATGATCGAAAATAAATTGACTTTTATATTACCGTAATTCTGTTTTAGCTGTAATTAGAATGGATTGAATGAGCACATGTGAATTAAATTGTTGGCATTATAAATGCATAATTAAGCTAGCATAATAGTCAGGAAGAAAGCATATAAAGCCTTGAATGAGGCATGAATAAAATGAACAAAAGAAAGTGGCCTAATATGAGAAATGAAAGCAATAAGGAAATAAGAAGGTTCGAGTAAATAGGTGAATTGTTGAGTGATAGGTGAAAGTGAAAGAGACATATAAAATGAAAGTGTGCTGCTTAGAGGGGGAACTGCATTTGGAAGAGTGCTTCGATGAAGATAGATTCATTTTCATAGTGACAGCAGTGGCGTGATGTGACTTGCCGCCGCACAGTTGTCTGTCGATTTTAACGCAAAACTGAGCAAAAAAATTTGACGAAACTAAACGGCGATGTTGTTAAATCGCAATGCGGCTCTAAGCAATTCGGTGGGAGAAAAGCATTTGTTTGATCATGTAAGTTTTGTAAATAATTTGCCTAAATGTTCTGATTTTTTTTTTTTTTTGCTTTATTTTATCGTCTTTTTACAGTTTCAGGTTTTTTTTGGTTTTTTGACTTATTGTTGTTTATTTCTGTGCTATTGTTGGGTGTCTTTTTTACTATTTTTATTTTTACTTCTTTGCGTGTCAGTATTTATATATAGGATATAATCATTGGGAAGATGCTAAGGGGCTGTCAATAAACATATGACCATTGGATGTTGTATTATCCTGCAAGCGTTTTTTTTTAATTTTAATATTTTAAATCGGTCTCCTCAGCACATTTTAGTGTAGCTTCATTGCTGTAACCTTTATTTTACTTTTTTCTTTAAATGTCGATATGCACTTTTAAAGTGGTGAGTGTGTTCATAAGTGCTATTATGCTATTAGTAGTCTTGTCGTTCGCCGAATGCTTATATTTGTTGATGTTTTGCTGGATTGTTGTTTGTTTTGTTTCGTTGTTTTTTTTTTCTGCTATATTTAGTGACGAGTCTCCGTCGCTATGCTTGTTTTTGACCTGTGCAAATTTCAGGTTCTCTTCTGTAGGTGTTATCTAAATTTCGTAGCAATGTTCCCCCATGAGGGTGTTTTTTATAGCTTACGTTCTTAATAGGGGGAAATAGGGGGGAGAGGGATGAGGGGATATTTCCTGTTCACCTTTAATAAGTAGCTATGTTTAGAAAA
Organism: Baylisascaris ailuri; assembly: GCA_022845575.1. Classification (NCBI taxonomy): domain Eukaryota; kingdom Metazoa; phylum Nematoda; class Chromadorea; order Rhabditida; family Ascarididae; genus Baylisascaris; species Baylisascaris ailuri. Next base: position 15,301 of record JAAVTS010001925.1, on the reverse strand, counting down.
AAAAAAAAAAAACCATCCGAATGTCCGATATTCTTACCCAAGCTGCTTTTACTGAATGATAAAAATGTTTGCAACCAAGAAGTCAAAATTAGCGTTCCATTATTTGCAACAAGGATAATGCTGAATTTGGTGTGTTCTTCTGGAATGTATTTATCGTTTATTGGAAGATTTCCTGTCAGAGTGGGATAGTGATTATACCACCATCCTTGATGGTTTATAGTATCTCTGCGTTCTCATCTTCTATTTCAGGAATTATTTGTGCGAACGATCAAAAGTTTGATAAGGTCTATACCCAACCTACGTAATATTCGAAGAGTCACGACTTTCAAATTGTACCACCTTATAAATGTATGCTGCAAGATCACCATATTCAGTAAGGTTTTTCCGTGTATTGACGAAACATTGGGTAGAAAAATTTGCAAGTGAAGATATGAAGGGACTTAAATATTCTCGAGTCGAGCGTTGGAATATTGATAGTGCTCTGTTCATTTGATGACAATTGCGATTTTAATAGAATATACTAGAATTTAAGGCGTAATCGCAACGAATATAAATGTATAAAACAAATGGAATATTTTTGATAGAGAGAATAACGAGTATGGGGTGTGAGAGAGAGAGAGATACGACTCGTAATGAGGTGAAAACAAATAGAAAGCAAGATGATGGAAAATGCTGAACGTGGTGTGAAATCGTCGATCCACTTAATGATCTTCAGCAACAACAGCGCTGATTTATATTGTCGTATTCGGTGATCCACTCTGATTGCTGCCTTTCGAACAATTGGCGCCAAATTTTGTATCGCATTGCATAACAAGAGGCGTTTTTAATTCTGTGATCTTGAACGATTGATTCATGCTGGTTTTGATAGGTTGAACATTTTTTTGCGTTGAATTGTTCCGTTGTTAGGTCAGGATCATCTGTCTGTCTCATCTTCCCATCCTTTCCCCACCTTTATCCAGATTTTTGAGGTTTTTGGGATGTTTTAGGATCACAAGCTCTTATGCCTCCTTATTTGTCAGTTTGTTTTAATTTTTTATTCCTTCAATTTTCACCTTTCTTTTTTTTTTCACAATTTTTGCTCTAATACCCAAAATTAGAAAGGAAGGTGAACTGTTAACTACCTATAAGATTCCTACTGAAATTGAACTATTTTCCTGGGGGGGGGGGGGGACGTTTCGTCGTTTTTTTTTTTGCCAATGATGCTTGCATAGGCTGCACTATTTATTTATGATTATCTGTGAGATATACCCCAATCGACTGTCTCGCACTTAATTTGGCCACAGTCTCAAAAGTGGTGATTTGCACACTAAGGACTCGATTAAATAGCTTGAACAAGGTGTTATGATATCGTAAAATACCGCGTATCAATCCTGCCTCTATCTCCCTTCTTTTGTTTATGCCTCCTTGGAAGGTTGTGTACAATTGCAGGTTTTGGATTTTGTTTTATCTTAATCTACAGTTTGGGTGTATTAATTTTTGTGATTGTTTATACCATTCAGCTCGATATAATTGAATATTTTTCAGAAGCCGATCGACAGAATAGTACAGTGACAGCATTTATAATAGAGTCATCAAACAACAAGAATTTATGCAATCGAGTTGCAAAATGCTCAAGCCAGGCTAGTGTTTGTTATTATATGAAAGAAGAATTTTGATCTTCTCTGGTATCGTCCTGGATGGAAAATTCTTCCCATTACTCAACAGTTCTTTTACTTAAATTTTAATATTTTGATCCGGTTTCTAATTTTTGTTTTTTTTGCTCCTTCATTCAAGCTGTTTTTTGATTTTTGGTGGGAGGGGGGGATGGTGAAGGTGAGGTGGGGAGACAGGTTGGTTGTCAATATATCCTACATGGAAAATGCGANACTAGGGTGCGGGAGGAGCAGAGAAGTGGGGGGGGGGGGGGGGGGGGGGGGGGGGAGCAAACGGTGAAGGAGAAACATTCGATGCGGAATGACTGCAAAAAGAGAAGGTTGAATTCTACATGCACATATTCGTTCCTTTCCTTCTCTATCAACATATTATTAGGCAGACATATCGGGAGTTTGAATTCTGTATGGAGGCGGAAACCTTTACTGAAAAAATTGATTGGCGATTCGGATATCTTTCATGCTGATTAAGGCTTATAGATTTTTGCGCAGAGTGGCACAAATCCCATCGAAAATTATGCATTGCTTGCAACATTACAAAAGGAGCTCAGAAGAGAAAGACCTTATGGGAAGCATCTAAAGATCGTAGAATTAATCAAATCATTGATCGCATTTTTTGAGTGGATGGAAGAAGATAATCGAAGAGCCATGAATAAGTGGGCATTTTTCGGATGCGAGCAGGATAGGCGTGAGCACGTGTTATTTTGGAAATGAAGGGCTGCTGCTTATTTGTGAGGATCGTGCTCCTCAGCACATTTTCTGAATTGCTGATGTTTAGGGCAGGCACCCACGAATTGCCACGGTTGTGAAGTTTCTTCTATTTTTTCGATGTTTCGATACATAATCTAATCTATGACTTCTGCATATATTTCGCTTAACTCGCATCGTTAAATTGAGCTGTTGATGGCCAATTTTGTTTGTTGTGGATTTTCTCATGCGAATCTCTTTGAGAGTTTCGGCAACTTTTTCTAGTCAGATGAGATTCCTTTTCATCAGTGGTGTTAGTTGTTACTGAAAGGTATTTTAAGGTGATTTCTTGCAGGATTCATTNATTTTAAGATGATTTCTTGCAGGATTCATTATACTCAGGCACTCGTTTGCTTAACAGAACTGTAGATGGCTCGATGGGTCCAACCACACAAACCGAACAAGCGCAGATGACTCCATTGGTTGTGCATACACGCACACGTTCAAGTGGAGCATTAGTTCATTCACTCGAGCACACTGATGCCTCAGTTTATATGACTGCTTGGGGAAGCGAATCACAGATTCATTAGATCAAGATGTTCAGCAATCTCGCACTCAGAACTTATCGACCACCCCAGCGACGGGACACCCAAATGAAGCGCAAGTGAAAGACGATGCGAACGGGATGAGTTTGCTGGAAGGTGCAGGCAAAACCGAGCCTGCAATCACATATTACGATGGAGCGATTATTCAAGTAGCAGACGATAAGAACACTTTAAGGAAGGCTAAATGTGCTGTGACACATTCTTCTGGTGTATTTGATGAAGCAGCAGGGGCATTTGCCCCTAGGCTATCGAGCACTGCCACCAAGCCCGAGTGTACCGTCATTGATGTAAGGTTGGTCCTGTTTGATTTTGTCAGTTTCGGTGTCCATTTATGTTCTTTCAAACACGAACAGTAGCAGACTGCTTCTTTGAGAGTTGGTTATTTTCGTATCGTTCTGCCAATCAAAATGATCTAGTGGTCACTCATGTTTCCTCTATTTAAAATTCCTATTGCCCGGAACATTTCTCTAAATTTTCAAAAATTCAGCCACTGCAAGAATTTTTGTAGAACTGGATTTGTGTGTTCCTGAGTGCATAGACAATAAAGTTGACACAGTTGTAGAAGTGTAGATTGATGTAAATGAATAGCTGTTTATAAAATGTATTAATCCTGTGGAGGTCTACCTTCTGCATCCAGCGTTTTCTTGTGTCAATGGTTGTCTTCGACCGCCGGAAATTTGCTTAACATTGTTATTTCTTTCATGGATTCATGGATGCTCTTGAGATATACGGTGAATTTGGAGGCCATTTATGCGGTTTTCGTTGTTTTCGGTTTTATGCAAATTAATAAATTTTGATAAGGCGAATAACGCATCATTGCGTTTTGCCAACTTAAACAACGAGCAGAAAATATTGCATGCTTAGATAAGGATATCCTAGTATCCTGGTCGATATTCGACCATATTTAACGAATGAATAATATAATTGGCCTTTTTCAAAGGTTATGTCTTTGAAATTGTAAAGGAAGCATGTCATAGAGGCCGCGTTGTCGATTTTTATAGGTCAGAGGTCAAAATTTCTGGGATATCGTAATTCTTTTTTTTTTTAATCAGTGTTGCTTTGGGATTGTCTCAAGATGATCTAGGGTTATATACAACAGTGAACTATCTCGGTGGTCTTTTTTTAGCCTTATAGGCAATTCAATCGATGAATTGTTTGTTTTTGCTGCTGCTGATCATATTAAAACCTCATTTATGAGGTGCTTTTGCCCATTGGGTATTAGTGAATGCTGTTTTATGCGTCACAAAAAGTAATGAATTACATCGAGAGAGTGACGAATTTTATGTGCTTATTGAGTGCAACTGTTCGATATACCAATTAAATGAAATTTTTCTGTTTCCAGTCGTATAAATCATCAAAGAAGTGCGATAGAATATCTCTTATTTTTATGCTCTGCTAGCAAATTTAACTGTAGTTTTTCTTATAATGTTATATTTAACGACATTGTGTTATAGTAATGCTTCTCTTGGTAAATGAGTGGAATTGTTTGGTGTACTGAATTGCTTATGAAAATATATGGCTTTTTTGTGTAATTAGACATTCCTATTGAATAAACGATGTATAAATTTAGAGATTGTTCGGTGAGTGAAAGGCTTGAACGTGATATGGCAACGAATACAACCACAGCAAACATCGCACCTGTTGATGACGAAGAGCATGGAGCTGGTACTAAAGGGTGAGTTTGATATTGTTTTGTATATTGACAAGCAGTTCGTCCCTTAAGTTGCTCATTGATGAAGATAAAGAGGCTGATAAGATGATCTGTTATCACGTTAGAAGTTGTCTAAGAGAGAGGTGAACAAGGAAGTATTGTATTGCGGTAGTCATTAAGGGAATGAGGTGAGTGAATAATTGCGCAGCTGGCTGGTCATATACACACTTATATGTTTACCCATATGCAGCCTGAAATATACCACATATAGACATGCCTGCCTAAATATATTATCACGTGATCACCTGGTGATCCGTTCATTCGTCAAAGATCGGCGCGGATATCGTCAAGGGTCGGGAAGTATATTATATAGCTTGTTAACTGTAATATCCATAATCACCTCTTGTTTGATCTACAGACAAATTGGCTTCCCGCCTTGTCTCCCCTATCTAATTTTCAGTTTTCGATCTGTTGGTTTTTTTTTTTTTGGAGATTATCTATTGGCAGTTACAGGAATATGTGCTGATTTAGTTTCAGGATTGTTGAATAATAATTCAGTATTGTTCATATCAATTTTTGCCCACTTTGATGAATTGAATGAAATTGTTTAGTGTTGTACGCGTTACGCTGAACAAAGAAACAACAACATTTATGCCACGAAGTTACACACAAGGCAATATCGTTCATGAGGTTTGATTTTGTTTCATATTCATTGCTTTTTATTCTTATGTCTGAAAAGAATTTAAGTGGTTTCATATAAGAGCACATAATGTTTTTTGTATTATTTTCTGTTAGATATTTCTAAATTATATTAGATAATTGCTAGTAGTTTGTGCAAATCGATGTTTTTTTCTTTAGTTTTTTGTTTAGCATTTTGCGGAAATTCTTTTAGTGCTGTAATTGGTTTGATGGAATTGTTTGTTGTTGTTGTTTTTTTTCATTTTGTGAGAACAATCGATAATTTGGGATATTCTACGCTAAATTAAAGTGACTCAGGAATTCCTTTGCATCTCAGAAGGTTCTTTTTTTAGTAACATTTATTTATTCCTGCCATATACAATTTCATATCTAGGCGTTTATGTATGTATGCATACCTATCGATCTGTTTATCTGTCTGGTGGGTCGAACTCGGGGATGGCAAAAGTTTTATGGCGACTAAATTTGGTGTCTATAGTTTGCGGAAATATCCTTATTAGATTTGTTTTGTTAGTGTATGGGTGCCGAAGCAGCTCAAAGACGATTTTTATTTGGTTTTGGTTTTGAGTTTGCACAGCCACTCGCCTTCTTATGGAAGGATCTTTATCAGGTGTGAATATTTGAGTGCTAAGGGTTTTGACCTATAGTAGCACCTTTTGCACCTTTTTGCCTTCTTTTTAAAGCAGAAATAATTTTTTTGCGATGTTTTTTGTGCATAAAAGTTATTGAAGAAGTATACATAAGTTCAGTTGATATGTTGATTAGAGACTAATGTTTTAGCTCATCGAGAAATTTTGCTAATCTCAGAAAGTGGAGCATTATAAGAAGTGAACGTTGGCTAATTTCTTAGTTTATTGCACGTACGTTGTGTTTAGGTTGCATTAAATTTTAATATTTTATATATTTAGATGCATGCATTCAATGATGGTGACAAAGAGGATGGTATTAATGAAGAAAATAATAACTCGTCAGCAATAGGTATGTCGAGTGCACGTTCGACGATATTGAAGGATATGGAGAAGAGACAACGAAACACTGCACTTGATTGTGATGAGGTTCGCTTTTATTCACTGCGGTTGCTTGCTGTTACCTTTGCCACTGCTATTACCGCATTAATTGTGTAGTGTTAAAAGATTGGAACAGTGTTCAAAGAACGCTTACATCGTATAGGGAGTAGTTCTATGCTCATTTGTATACTTCTTTAGACGGCACATCACGTTTAATGAAAGATTTTTTTGGGTTCCTTTAAATAATGACTAGAAGCTGTAAGCTGTTGTTAATGAAGCGCTTCTTGAAGTTCTTAGCGGAGAAATTGCGGGAGGAATTCTTTTAAAGTATGGTTAACTGAAATTATGAGTCTGATAGAGGGAAATGGAGAGAGAGAAAGAAAGAGGGAGGGTGGGAGGGAATGAATAAGTAAGTGGGGTGGGAGGATATGAGAACGCGATTAATGTGCGCAAATTTATGAACTGCATCATACGTTTANGCGATTAGTGTGCGCAAATTTATGAACTGCATCATACGTTTACATAATCTTTATGTGTACAAGCTATGTAAAGATTTTTAGTCAAATAGATAGTTTGTAAAAGAAGTGGAGGGGTAAGGAGATTTTTCTTAAGTTTTGGGAGAGGGAACATGTTTTCCAAAAATTTGGGAAGAGGCTTATCAATCGCGAAAACATGGTCACAAAATTTTCCCTCTTATGTTTGCCAAAAGTTACCAGTGAATGCCACTTTTGCTTGGTAATTTCTTTACTCTATTAGTTCATAAACATAGCTAATTAGAGATTAGATTAGGAGCCAAATATATTATACGATTGAATAATCAAAGGAAGATGTGAAACAAAATACGCAATGATTAAAGTATGTAGGTGAATAACTTACGATCGGAAGTTAGTCGTCGATTCTGAACTCCAGAATGAGACCTCAGCAAGTGTTACAACACTTTTTCATGCATTCGTCCAGTAGGTGGAGTATACGGTCAAGTTTGTGTTCGATTGCTTCATGTGCTGCAGCATGCTCGTCGGAGCTTGGCGCCATTGCGTGATATCCCTCATGTGGAGGAGGAGGAGGTGGAGGATGCCCGTGAGGATGACCTGGAGGCTGGTGATGGTGTGGATCTTTCGGCAGTGGTAGTGGTGGCGGGCAACATGGGCAACATATCATGGGGCATACTGGATGTTTCTTTTTGCTCATGAGAGGAGCACAGGGCATATAGCAGGTCTTCTTACCCCGTGGATGAGTGCCATGGTGGAACGCCTTCATTTTTTTCGCGTGTTTCTTTGCCTTCTTGTAGCTTCGAGAAGATGAATTCGAAGTAGAAGAACTTGAGCTGCTGCTGCTGCTGCTCGAACTGGAACTGCTGCTTGAACGAGACGATGAGCTTAGCGACCTTGATTTCTTCGATTTTCCTTTCTTCTCTTTTTTATCTTTCTTCTCATCCTTATCTTTTCTCTTCTTGCCTTTCTTCATGTCGAAATGGTCGAATTTCTCGTGGCTTTCAAGAATGATTGCCTCCTTCCCTAGCTTCAGTGCCTCCATAAGAGAATCGTAGTCGTCAAGGAGGACTCTGTCGCCTTCTGAATCCACCCAATAAAGAGTTTGGTCATCGGAAGAGAAACCATTTTTGGTGAGACGGGCAATCATCGAATCGAAGTCATCATCGCTATCGTCGAATTGCAGAGAGAATCGGCGAACAACATGGCCGTCAAACCACTTGAAGTGAACGCGAACGCCCATCGTTGTCGGCTGTATACAATAAGCGTTGCTATGTATTTTGTGTCCTTTATAGTGGTGTCGTCGTCGTTCCTGGTCTGCTCTCACAACGTCCTTTCAAAACGGTGATGACGTGGCAAGCAAAATAGAGGGGTAGATTGTCTGTTGATTGTGACTGTACTTTGCAGCATTAATCTGCAAACACATTTTCACTGCAATCGAGTCTTCTGAATGCACATATGAGAAATGCCAATATTTTCCTGAATTGTTACTTTTATCCGGAGAGCATCAGCTCGATTTTTTTGTTAATAGCAAAAGATGGGTGAATATTCCCGTTACCTCTACTTCTATACTTTAAATAGAAAGTATAAAACCTTATATAGACTTATTTGTTTTCCAATCAGTGATAAAAAAATTTTTTTCAGCGTTATCTGATGTATATTTCTTCGGTATATTTGTAGTGGCATTGTAGAAAGTGTGGTCATGGGGCGACCTATGCGCGTATTTATTTGCATACTGGTCGTGATGCAAAAATTTTGTTGAGATATGGATGATTAAAAGTATAGGTGATCGATCTATTATTTAGCTGTTTAAACGCTATTTGCAGCAATCAGACTAGTATGTTACACTGAAATTATTATTGAGTGTAAATTATTGTAAAAGACTAAGTTGTTGTAATATGATCTTTGCTATTTTCATTGTAAGATGTGGGTACTCTAATATTAACGGACTGAATAATTCCATTGATGACGAAAGTTGTGCCTTGCATAGTTGAATTTTAGAGTGCAAATGTTTTTGTGCTTATATGTTTCACTTTTTTAGCACGTCAGTTTCGATCATTGATCGACACACTTGAATTGTTTAAGTCTTTTTTTATTACTTTTATAGCGGAGAAAGTTCTGGTCAATGCTATAATAATTACAGAGGGTATAAGAGATACTATCAGTGCTGGCGGTTTTTATTGAATAATGCAATAGAAGAATTCTTTGCGAAAAAAGCTATTGATTACTAACCGTTAGCATGTACGCAGTATTAGGTAGTAAAGTATTGCTCACCTGTTTGTGCTATCAGTGAAACAAACCCTCAACGGTCGTACAGGTTTGCGTTCGTGGTAAAGTGGGAAGGTTGAGAGAAAAGAAGAGAAAAAAGGGAAAGGCAAATACGTACCTATGTTGTTGCTACTAGACATTGCGTTAAAGTATGAGATGTGCATAGAAGTGAGGTGATATGTACCCATCACACGCACCTATGCAAACTTTTCAGTTGTGTTTGCAATGGGTTTATTAAGAGGGGAATTTCTTGATTGATTTGAATTGTTTGTTTCTTTCTACCAATCGATTTTTATTGTCGATTCGACGACATTGACGGTGGGTGATTAAGCCTCTTTCACTGAAAAAAAAAAAACGAGAAGTTTTTTCGAAAATTGGCTTCATTCCCATTTTTTCTGTCATAATGGAAGTTTCTTTCTGAACTCATTATTAAAGGGTTTTCCTTATTGCAAATGGCTTTATTGTATCCTTTTTTTATTTGCTGTTATATTTACGAATTAGTGCCCATATGTACCTATGCAGTTTCTATATCGAACTCCCCGTTATTTATCTTACTGATTTTATTTTCATCGAAGATATAGTTCTTCCATGATCCAATCCTTTTATAGGTTTCTTCAAATTTGCTTCACAGAAGTTCATTATGATGATGTCATATCTGTATTTGTATGTCTGTTTTTCTGCGCATTAGTTGGGAGCCTTTTGCATTAGAATCACTGAAGCTAGGCTTAAGAAGTTTGATGGATATAGACATTCTAGGTGGAACAGTTATATTATACTTCACATTTATATATCAGCTTCGAAAATGAGTAAAATGTCTACATGACTTTATTGAAACCGTCTACGTCTTAGAAGTATTTTCCTGTTGCCAGTTGTCTCTGCGTGTCTGCGGAGCAGTCGTTTGCATATTTCAACTAGAATTCACTCGATCGATGTTGAAGCGACTAAATTTTAATTCATCCGAGAGGCGGCATGCCTATTATCTTTGGCAACCGGTACAGTAAGTAAATTTTTTTGTTATTTCTGTGGAGGCCTTCTAACGAGCGCTAACTCAGTTCTACGCAAACGCGGTCACGATCCATCATATCAACTACCGGTTTTTTCTGTTCCCAGCCAATCAATGCGTTATGTATAATTTTCATTTTTTCGTAAATTTTCTTGATCATCCATAGAGGATTGAGAGCTCTTAAGCAGCTCATCTTCTTGACCTTACTGCTTATGAATGGTGACGCTTTTGAGGTTGGATATGAAATGGTTTTTTTTGATTTAATTAGACAGACTGAATAATTATGCTTGTTCGTTGCATATCAGGTGATTTGTAATGCTCAAGCCTTAAAACCTGATCTATCTTTAAATAGTGTAGAACCTAAAAAGTTCAATCAATGATGGAATTATTGCAGATCGTAATTATGGTATCAGAAGAGGAAGTGAAGTTAATCTCACTTCCAAACTTCAGTCAACTTTTCTCGCATCGTCCTGATATACCATTCGTCATGGTTCGTTTTTATGCATTATTATTATTAGGATATTTACATCGTTTTCAGCAATAATTAGGTTTTATACTTTTTCTTCTTTATTTCTTAATGAATTCCTTTGGATTGACTCTTATGAAGTTTGCTGATTCTCAGCGAAATGTTTTTGTTTTGTTCTGTGAAAGTTTGTGTGCATCTATCACTTGTGCTATTAAAACCTTTTGTCGGGAGATGTGTAGCTGATTGTGCTGGAACTGTAGTCTAATTATGTTGGAGGGGTAATCTTATTATGTTGGAAGTATGGTCTGACTATGCTAGAAACTTAATTTAAGTATATAAGAAGCGTGGTTTGATTATGTTGGAAGTGATCCGGTCTTGTTGTATGTGGTCTGGTTATGTTGGAGGTATCGTCTGATTATGTTGGAAGTGGTGTGGTCATGACCGACGTAGTCTGATTATGTCGGCAGTACAATCTGATTGTGTTGCAAGTATGGCCTGACTATGTTGGAAGTGGATGTGTAATTGTGTCGGGAAATGTATACCATTTACAAGTTACTCTAGTCAATCCCTGTAGTGTTTCGTTTTCTCGGAGCCTCATGCGTGGTTTCTTTCTTCATCAAGAAATGACTTAGTCCATTGGTCAGCTCGATTGCGAAATCATTTTGTAATTTGCGTATTAGACGATGGATTTTTGTAGCTTGACTTTTGTTGTTTGACGGGTTGTTCCTTTTTCTGCTTCCTCATGTTATCCCGTCATATTGCTAACGAATTTTGGTTCACATCTATACGCATTCGCGATTTTATTTAGTCGTTTTCCACCTCTCTTTATACACCTCCCCACCTGTTTTGGAAATTTTTCTATTTTGGTAGGATTTCTGGAAAATTTCTTATTTAGTTAGAGAATAGTGAAATTTGGCTACTGCTGGTAAAAATATTTCTTTGTTGCTAGAACGCTAGAATTTCTTCATCTCTCTTTTCTATTTGCTCGAACCAAGAAGTACGGCCACCTAGTTTCCTGCTCAAGGATCTCCCATATGCAAGCGTTATGAGTGTCATCACCGCGCAGAAGAAGTTCCAGAAGGAATCTGACCAGGCCAAATTATGTTTTTGATTGAGATGTTAATTCTATGATTCAAATTAGAGATACAGACGTGGTTTTAGGCGCGTGCCACACACGTGCGTGGGCATCCGGTGTTGATGTTATTGAATGGTGCTGGTCAAATTGTCGTCTTGAGTCTGCCAACACTGAGGCCACTTATATGTTCACCACTTTTCCGGCAATCTGTCGATCTCGATGATCCGTTAGATTTTTCTCATTTCTCATAACGTTTCAATTTTGGTCCCTTTATTGTCCTGAGAAAATAATGCCTTTTAGTTCTCAAATGAAGCTGTAAACTTCAAAATAGGGAAGTTCTCAGAAAATCGAATCGAACAAAAATTCCAATGAGTTATACAAGTTTTTACCGGGAAATGGAAAAGTTGCTGGAAAAAAAAGATTATTACAGTTCAGTTTTAGTTTATTTATATTCCTTTTTGGGTCGAGGATTATATGAAATATTGATGTTTTTGGTTGTATCTAATATTTCATTTCTCTTTGTTTTTTTTTGTTTTTTTTTTGCATAATTTAGAGTTTCCTATTCAAAACTTGACGTTAACAGTTTGCGAATATTCAGTTTTTTCTTACTAAAATTATTTACTATGTGCGGAAAACTTGATTTGTAATTTTTTCTTTTTTTTGTATTATGGATGTTTCCAATTCGTTGGTGAATTTTCTAAGTCTTGACGGAGTTCATTGCCCAGAAATAGGCTCCAATTCGATCAGTGAGCATTTTTGATATAAATATACGTCGCATCCATAGCTTGCTAATACGGTCATTTATAAGAAAGGATGGAAGATTCGATCCAAAATAGTGTAAATTTCGAACGCAGTATTTTGGAGTTGAATATTTTTTTAATTTTTCTCTTGATTTTACTACCACCTTGGCTACTGATATGATGGGCACTACGGTATTGAAAGGGGGAAAGAAAGAAGGTGGAATTGGTATTTAATTTTTCTCTTTTTAAATATTAATGTTGGAGTTACTTTTTCACTAAGGTTTGTTTAGTCATGGTATGGTATACTTGTTATCGAAGTTTGTTTTTGTCGAATTTCCTTTCGATTCTAAAACTCATTTTGAAAATGAATTTTTTCTATCATTTAAATTTCAATATGCTCTTCTTTATTTATTTAATTATCATTTGTTACGAAATGTTCTCTCAATTGTGGTCGTGTTTCAGTATGTGCCAAAAAACATCGTTTTCTGAGCACGGTCTTGGTGTCTATGCAGCCACACCTTCCGAGGTAATTCACTGTCTACTAAACGCCTTTTTATGGATTATCTTGTGCTGTAATTTTAAAAAGTATGGATAGGGGAATAGGCCCATTGTGCGCAGTTGCTAGCTGGCAATGACAGTGATTTTGAAATAAATAAGAGGCTACAAACTTCTTTGTGAGTGTTAGGGGGTTATGTGGGGCGGGGAGGGAGGCTGAGATGGGTGAGGCGGAGAAAACGCTTTGCACTGCAGTAACGTTATGTTCATCCAGAATAGGTAATCCATTATACGGCTTCATTTTTCGGTTGATTCAATTAAAGCTATTTTATGTAAAAGAGGTTTATTCTTTTATTGTCGTTGTGTCGAAATTTCGTGCTGATGTTATCGAAGACATTTAAAGTCACTAATTATTTCAGGTGCAAAAGTTTACGGTGTGCTCCGAGTTGGCCGGGCAAGTGCGTGAATGTATGGGCGATTTATTCGTGCCAGTCGATATGCCCGAGCCACCGAAGAGTTCTTTCTTAAAGGGTGTCTCAATTTTGTTTAGCCAGAAGGAGAGTATCGATTTGGACTCTATATGTTAGTTTTACATTTTAGAATTTAGGAAAATGTTTAAAAAATTTGAAAAATTTTAAAATTTAAAAATTCAAAAAAAAAACCAACATTTTTTCTTATTTGAGCTGCGCACTGGTGTGCTCCTGTTTATTGTTTTTTTTTCGGCTCAAATTTTGATAGGAGATTTGTGGCTTACTATTGTTTGAACAATGTTTTTCACACTAGTTGGCCGTCTATTAGTGGTCAGTTTTAAATGCCCGTATTGGAACAATAGCTAGGAAAAGTGAAAAAAAAATTTGCGTTTCCGGAAATTTCCGAAATTTCATTTCTCTGTTATGTGACCTGGGTGATCCGGAAATCAAAACATTGTATCACCTATCTGAAAATCTCCTATGGTTGGATGGAATTGCCTATAAAATGTGCCTTCGAAAAATTTTTCGTAATTTTTTGGTATATTTTTATTCTGCCAAGGGCAGATATGTATTTCTTTAAACTATTGTATGGAATTTTAGACGCTTTTTACTACATTGTAGTATGATCTGTTCATGATAGATTTTGTTGTTAGTGATGTGCACTACATGTACCCAATGGTCGTCAAATACGAGAAAGGTGGGAGAGGAGAGGAAACACTCGTGGTAATAAAATTGCGCAGCCACTAGAAGCTGGTAATATTACTTCTGTGAGAATGATGGCCGTGATCCGTTCCTCGCATATGTGGATACTGTATACGGACATATGGATATGATTCGCCTGAGTGCCCGCATATGATATTCGCCTGGCGTAAGTACCGGATTCGTTGTTGATAAGTCCTTGCTTCATAATGGTTTTGGCTTTTCTCAAGGATCACACTTTGAGATTTCAGTTATGGACAAAAATTCGAATGCAACGTCGGGAGGCGGAATGCGTTCCATTGCGAAGACGATTCCTGGCCCATCGGCAAGCCTCGAGCAAGCCACATCACGTGGCGTTTCTGCTGGGCAAGCTGCAAATCTCGCTCTTCAGGTTAGTTTCTTGGAATTTAAGCATAGTAGTGTCGAATGTCGTGTTATCATGAATAGTTTTGCCTCTGAATCTTGGAAAGTTTTTGCCTCGAGAGAGGTGGATTTATCTTCGCTTCAACATCTTCAGCTGTTTCGAATGAGGGGTAATAGTATCTGGGAGGTGGTTTTGGTTATAGGATCGAGGAGATGGTTTCCTGCCGGTGACATTCTTGCTATGGGGAATGCAAACAGCTAATATGTGTGCCGTATTAATCATCAGTAAGGACCCTATCGCGTTACGTATGAAATCTGAAAGCAGATATATTCCATTTCAACTCTGCCTGCTCACTGCACCGAATGCAACATAATGACGGCCTACGAGTGTATGAAAATGCATTATCTTTGGACAGTTTTTGTGGAAACCACATTCGACAGATTTTATCCTTCTGTTTTATTCAGGAAGACTCTAGGATTCTAAAAAAAATTCTAGGAAGAAAGATTATATCGTTGTGGTATTTTTCTGTATTAAATCGTTTCGCATGAATTATAGCGAAGAGTGTTATGGAGAAGTGGACATCGGAATTGTGTAACAATGAATGCACAAGTAAGCTTGACCATCTAAACAAAAGCATGAGCACACAATCTTTTTCTTTCTACTGATTGACCGTTTATTGTCAAGCATTACTTTTATTCATTTTATTATCACTTGTAGTTATTTGTTTCTTTTCGCCCATATATCGATTTATTTTTATTCAAATTGCACATCCACATATATTGGAATAATTGGGACACATCAGTTTATTTTCTTTTCTTTTAAAGTTCAAATGTACTATTTTTATCTGACTATTTTTTTGTTTGTTTGTTTGTTTTATTTGATATTTCAGATAAGATTATAGTGGTTGTTTATACGATGTGCATATGTGATGTCTATTC